>JAGFPH010004456.1:39701-54874 GCA_018207615.1 Philaenus spumarius | reverse complement strand
GGGTTTTACAGGTGGGTCCCGGGATAGCAAGCGATCAACACCTCTCCTACAATCTTAACCTCCTGACAATCTTAAACATCCACTGGTGTCTTTGTAACATAACCTCTACTTGGCGATCTTAAAAATATATTTTCCCAACTCCACCCGAAGATGCTCCACCTGAGGATCTTAGACATCCACTGGTGTCTTTGATACATAACCTCTACTTGGCAAGGTGCATTTTGTATCTTAGTTACAAAAAGTCACAATAGAATACTATCATAGCACTGCTTTAGTTCACAATTTGAACTCCAGGAAGCGCCACGGTAGACTTGTCTATTTAATTAAGCGTTTGAAGTGAGGTTCGTGGATGGGTCCCAGGGTAGCAAGCGATCAACCTCTCTTACAATGTTAACCTCCTGACAATCTTAAACATCCACTGGTGTCTTTGTAAAATATCCTCTTCATGGCAATCTTAAATTAAAATCATTGGTTCATTTAGACGATAGCCCTCTACTAGACAGTCATAAAGTATTTGTTTTCCCTTCACCTAAAGAGGCTCTTCTGACGATCTTAAATTAAAATCATTGGTTTATTTAGACGACAGCCCTCTACTAGACAATTTTAATGTTCTCTCATAGGAAAGATTAGTTTCTTTGGTTGATAATGTAATATAAAGAAGAGAAGTAAAGATTAGCAACTAAGAATGTGCTGCCCTGTAGAGGAAAATAAAGTAATGTTGTAGCTATTAGTTGGTGTGCAATATTCCAAAGGTGATCTAGGAGGTAGTGCTCTCTCGTGGAAAATAAAGTAACTATAAAATGTACTAAATAAAGTAATGTAGCTAATAGTTTGGTGTGCAATATTTCAAAGGTGATCCAGGAGGTCCTGCTCTCTAGCGGAAAATAAGGCAACTATATAAAATGAACTAAATACAGAATATTGTAGATAATCTGTTTCGTCTATAATATTTCAAAAGAGATGCTGCGTTCTAGCAGAAAACTAACCAATCTATATTGAATAGAAAATAAATATTAAAAGATGGTCCTGTTATCCTTAGGATAAATAAGAAAGTAACTATAACATTTTTAATAAAAGTATATTTTTTCCTGCCAATGAGGTGGTCCAACCTATTAGAAAATGGTTTTAGCTTACGTCAAATATCTGTTAAATTACTATCTTTTTCTTCTCAAGAAAGTATTAAGAATTAACCTTCTTTTGGACAAAAGTAATTCCTATTTAGATACTTTCTAGGCCTATGTTTGTTGTACAGTTCATATGAATAACTTGTCTTACTTTTAAAGTTATTTATTAATAAAACAATTTACAAGTATTGAATTAATTACTACATACAACATATTTTTATAAGTATTACTCTTCATACAAAATGTTTTTTCCTTTGTTAACCAAACTGTCTTGTCTCTAAAAGAAAATGAAAAACAGCATAATTGAGGTAAAAAAAAACAATTAAGTGGTTTCGTTTAGTGTGACATAGGCTATAACAATGTAACCATAGAGCAGTTATACTGTTTATTAATTAATTATCTTCAACAGGAAACTATTAGAGGAATCTGCTAGGTTAGGCTTAGGCCTACATAATTTATTTTGAGATAATTTTGTTAGTAAGTATGCAGTTTTCTTTTAAATTTATTTATTTATTAAATATTTGTAGTTTACCTATATTTAAATTGTTTTCACATTTAAAAAACTATATTAGGCATAAATTCTTCAGGGAACTGTTAATTGGAGTTTTGCTGTATAGAAAAAAGTATTCATGCTAAAATCGTGTGTTCCACTGCGTCTTGATAAGGTAAACATTGTAACACTCCAGGGCAGACACATTTCAACCTACGCTTGTTATGATTAAACATAAACTAAAGCGGTTTTTCTTCTTGTTAACATTACTTTCTGCCATTTAGGCTAATGAAAACACTGAATATTATGGGAGCAATATATTTCGCAAGTAAATTGAACACCAGGTTCCATCCTATGTAACTGCAGCCTGGGCGAGTGCCTCTAATGTTACAGGCACTTTGTCATAGGCTATTATTCACCTAACACATGACATGAAATAATGAAGGGATAGTGGTTTCCAACTAAAAGTTGCAGATGGAACAGTTAATTGGTTTCCAGAAAGACATTGCTTTGAAGGGCAATTAAATATGCTCAAATGTAAGGAGATCTGTCATGCATAGGCCTACTATTCTGGATAAAATGTTTCTATGATCAAAACACACTGAATTAAAGTTTTTCTATTAAATTTGTGTGTAATGTTTGGCCTAATAATGTTTGTAATTATGCCAGGATTTTGTGGTTTTTACTTGAAATTCCTTAATATATTCCTTAATTGGCTAACCTTACCCAAAACGGAAATGTTTCTAATATTTATGTAGAATTTATAAATAATCAGCATAGCAGGCATATAGGCCTATATTAGCAGATGAAAACTATACTTTAAAACCAAAATATACCTGCGTAGCGGTTGGATAATAAATTTGCTCCAAAACGTAATAAATCAACTGAAAAATCTTTTGTCAAATGTCTAGCACAGCGCACTCATTTTACAAATGTTGCCGTGGTTACATTTTAGAGCCTACTGGTGCTAGTTTTAAGATAAAATATCATAAAATTATTGATGATAGATATTAGATGTTACTGGTACGGACAGTTTGTTGTATAGAGTAGTAAAATCTTGTAAAAAATAAGTTTGTAAGTAAAAGAAAGGAGTATGCTAGTTGAATAATTGTACACAAGATTGAAAACCAGTCTTTATAAAGTTATATATTGCTTTAATTTTCTTGACAAAACTCATTAAAAAATCCAAATAAAAAACTTTATAGTGTAAGTGTGAATTAACGTTAATAATTACTAATAATCATAAAATGTTAAATACATTGTGTACATATTTTAGAGAAGACGATGTTTAAAATGAATATAAACCACCGACCTCTGAGTGTTTAAACGTTTTTATTGGCAAACGTTAAATTACAATTAATACTTTTGAGTAGCAACTTGATTACAGGACAAACTCTAACTTCCTGAGTTTCTTAGCGAAGTCTTGTATGATTTCAAAAACAAATAGTAACAAAACAAGACTGATATTTTATTTTATAGTTAATCAATAGTTTAAAACATGCAGATTTAAAGGTTTTTTTTACAGTGTTGTTATTCTCTTGAATGCCACCATTTTTTATTTAATTATTTTCTTTGGGAGGATTGATATCACCTATCCCCCTCCCCGTATTTATGCCTCTGGCACCAGTGCACACCTGCTCTCATAATAGACTTAGAAGAACTAGTCAGTTCAAATATGGTCAGTACACAACTGTTTAATACATTTAGCACTAAATCTCGTGTTGTTTCTCCTGACAAATTTCAAAAATATGTACTGAATACTTTTCTAAATACCTTCTTCTAAAATATCAGAGTTCTTAGATTATACCACCACTGGTTGTTTCTAATTTAATCTTCACTTATGTTTGTCTTGACTAAATTTTGTAAAAATTATATATTTACCTTTGTATATCCGTCGTGTGACTTCGTTTTTATTCTGGCTACGCGTTTCGGAATCTATGTTCCATCATCGGGCTTCTCTGAAGGTCAGGTCGTCATGAATTACATTAACCCTCCAAGTGCTGACTATATTGCTCTTTAGTGCTAATGGTTTTTTGGTTCCGTGCATGCTTATTAACTAAAATCATTATAAAATACTCACTAACAGTAAAGTAAGACTTATTATATATCATTTTAATCACAATTACATGATCTTTACAGTAAATAGCTTTAACAGGCTTACCTTATAATTTTTATACTTTTTTTTGTTGACCAAAGTAGAAATAAAAAAAAAAATTTTTTGTGTTCTAAAACCTCTCACTCAAAATATGTAAAAAAAAGTAATGTAGAAAATTCAATATAGCCAAAAGTTGCACAATTTTATGATGAATAGAAATATATATAACATTACTACTTTGCATTACTACTCCGTTTTTTATAAAAAAATGGTTTTTTTTCACAAAGAAGAAAAATTTGCCTCTAAATATATAAAAGTACTGTCTAGGCCCAATATTTATGGTTTTAATTTGTTATAAAGGAATAACACACACATTATATACAAGAAAAAAAAGAAGAAAAAAAAATGTACAGTTCAAAGTCTCTAAAAATCACTATTTTTAAACGCTAAGTTTTCTATTGCTAAGTTCACTCATAATTACTTAAAAAATAAATAATAAACATTTACAAAAACAAATAAAAATAAACTGATCTAAACTAAAACTAAAAATGAATAACAACTAGTGGATAAACAAACAAAATCCGAGTTCCGAGCGTCTATCTACGCGTAGGCCTACTACACGACTATATACCGTGTATAGATACTTGATTTGACAATTCTGCAGAAGGTTTGTTTGAGTTGTTATCGCTATGAAACTCTGAATTATAATAAAGCGACTCTTTCCAAACTCAAACATACATAGAAGTATCCGATTGTATTAAAAATAGGGCGCCGTACACATTTACAAAATGTGTTGCGCAAACATCGCATATGCGATGTTAGCACCGTAACGCGACTTTTATACATCGCATTTGCGACGTTAGCACTTGGAGGGTTAAAAACACTTCACAAACACAAACACACATAATGTTCAACAAAAATACGTTGCCGCGAGGAATCGGTGCGCACCGTTAGAAGGTTGACCAACTCACATAGATTCCGAAACGGTAGCCAGAATAAATACGAAGTCACACGACGGATATACAAAGGTAAATATATAATTTTTACTTTAATTTGTGACTTGGATACTGATAATACAATGTTTAAATTTTATACTTTTGTTGACCATGTCCTTTGTACTCCATTGTACTTTCAGACATTGCAAATTTTTCCAAGTTTTAAGTCTCAAATAGGGCTTTTAATAAAAATTTGAGAAAACTTTCCAAGTACATTTTCAAACAGTTTTGACAAAATTTCGTACCAAAAAACATGTAGAAATACATCGTCAGTGCACTAACCCCCTGCTTCAGTAGTTACAGTTCCTCTATTAAGATGGATTAATTTAATAAGAATTTGTTACCAAAATAGAAAATGATACGACTTAAAAATAGAAACAATTTAAAAACATAACTTGTTTAGTTGTGATATAAAACCAATAAAATTGTAAATTATAAAGAATATTTATTGAGTTTCTACAATTACCAATATTTTGTAATTTTCTAAATCTCCATGTGGTGAGCTATTAGAAGAAAACTTTAAAGAAGAGCTATTAGAAGTTTAAAGAAACTTGATTCTACAATGAGAACAACACACTAGAAGTTATAAGTTACAATGAATTTTAATTATACAGAAATATTTGTTTTTATTTAATGAATGTCCAATTTTGTCTTTGAATTATCAATTTGCCATCGGCATAGCTCTATGTATTAGTAAAAAGGGCACAAGTTCTGAAATCATATAAAATTGTTCATATCAAAATTAAATATTTAGTTTTATTTATGTCTCGGTGTAGGCACTCGTCAATGAATACAGCTGTATTCATTGCACTCGTGCAGCTGTGGCATAGAGTATGGGGCGTAACACGTTCATTGCCCCACAGTGCTTGCATGCTTCCCACTCCCCGTATTGGGAGTATTTTCAAAACACAATGCATTGCGTGCTTCGCACGCCAACACCCGTACTGGGAGCTAGTGGGGGGGTATGGGCGCCCATGAGCTGTGGATAATTATGATATCTGAACACATAAATGACTCTACTTTAAGATTAATGTGCACAATTTGATATTGGAATTCTTTTGATTAAATATTAAAACAAGTTTATTTAACAGTTTATTGTTTAAAAAGTTCTCTGATTCAGAGCATACCACTCTCTGCGAATAGGGTTCACCGTTTTTAACACTGTTTAAACCAAAAAGTTCTTACAAAACTTGTTCTTGATGTTACCACTTCGAAGGTGACGCTACTTCTCATCTACAAACGGCATCCTTTTCATAGCTTCGTATTTACCGGTATTTTCCGGATTTTGTTAGTTCATGGAGGTTAGTTTGTTTTTCTATTGGTTCTCTCTAATTTGCCCTGTTTATCATTACATTTTTCATGTACGTAATCTTGGTTCTGTTGTAATTTTAAATTCAAAATAGTTTCTAAATTTGTTTGATTTTGTTTTTATATTGGCTTCCAAATTTTCCTCTAAACTTGTCTGATTTTGACTTAATTTTAGATCTAAGTTTTCTTCTAAACTTTTCTGACTGTTCGAAATTGGTTTCGTTTTGTTTAAATTTTGATTCCATATTTAGTTGCAAATTATGAATTAATATGGTCATTTTTCCAAGAGTGTTGTTTCGGTCTGGGCCTAAAGGCGTTTCAATTTGGGGTTCTACATTGCATTGGGTGTTTCCATCTCAGATACTCGTTGTGTCGCTTTCTTCACTTTCGGCTGCGGTAGGGGGGTCTCAGATTCTTTAATTGGCCTTCTTGTGCCTTTTCACTGGGTTTGACTGATTTCCATAAATTATATGTAGAGGTTACTTCTTGGGACGGATTCATTTTTTATAACAGAATTTATAAGAAAGGTTAAAGAACCGCCAAGGCTCGGGTCTACACTTCAATAAAAATAACCTAAAAGTTAGAAATACAAATAATTGCTTCAAAGTTTGAAACCAGCTGATAATGGAAATTTACAGCAAACAGCTGATCACCGAATCAGTAATAAACATATTTATTTATAATTTATTATGGCGCTCCTATTGCCGTAAAATATTTAGTATAGTTTGTGTTGTTTTTACGTCTAACAATGGCGTTGTTTTATAAAAAAAAGTATATAATAACACGCTGTATTTAAATGAAACTTTGTGTCAAAATTTCAAAGCAATCGGCGAAGAACTTTCGGAGATTAAAGATTTTGAACAAACGAACATTTACATTTTTTATTTATATAGAAAGATAGAAGATTACAAATCATATAATGAAAGTAATTACATGTACTGATACTAACTAACCCTCTAAGTGCTATCGACTCTCTACGAGACGATTCGACCCCCTTGTAACGTGCTATCGACTCGCAGCGAGTCGATTTGTAAAATCGATATATCGAAGCTGATATTTATCGGACTAACTTGCACTTCACATAGAATGAAAGTAAATTGAATTCTCTATCCAGTAGGCAGTGCGAGATTGTCTTGGAACAGATTGGAAATAATAACAGACGACAATATTGTCAGCTGTAGTCTGTGGTTTGATAACTTGTGTGTAAACAAGGCAGTTGTTTGTTTTGTTCAAAGTTATAGTTTATAACGCGAGTTTAGTTAGTATTTCATTTATATTATAGTGTTGATTATTTGTTTAGTGAATAGTTTATTTTAGGTAGATTATAGGGAGTTAGTTTATTTTATGTTATTATATGGGTTATTCTGAAAATGAGTCAACTAAGCCTAAGTGCGATTGGGGAAGCTCTAGGTATTATGTGCGTTATGTGACATGCTTCGATATTTTTACTATTCAAAGTGCCTATTATTGTATATATTTTTGTTCATAAGAAAATTCATAATATTTTGTATATCTTGAAATTTTTAATTTAGTAAATTCAGTGAATATGAGCAGCCTCTAAAGTTCAAAATTGTACTGAATGTTTTTTTTTCATAGTGATTTATCATTCATTATACTTCTACCTGGTAATGGTAAGTAAATAACGCTATTACTATATCATTCCCTGATCTTTTCTGAACACATTGATATATAATAAGTCAAATATAAATACAAATTTGTATTTATTATGAATTTTTCAAAATATGTTTGCGCGATGTCCTAAAAATGCTTAGAACTTTAAAAAGATCTCCTCAGCATTAGGAGGGTTTAAAAAATGAAATCCAGGTCACCGGTACCTCACGCCCGGTAAAGGGTAACAAAGGCCGGCCACCTGGCTTCTTCCCAAATTCAGGGTGGAGGGGGTGGGGTTATTTCCTTATTCTTTAACTTTAGTTCACTTCAAACGTTCGTCGAGCATTTTAGAGACAGTTTTTGCGTCGGTACGTTTTACCAAACAACTTTTAGGCCAGTCGGTAGGGGTAATTTTAGACCAAAAGTTCCAGTAATTTACAATACGGCTGATTTTTTTTAACGAACCCACGCACTAATTTTAATCTATTCCAGTTTCGTAAATTTTTGGAATATCAACCTGAAAGTTTTTTTAGAAGTTAATTATATAG
Source organism: Philaenus spumarius (assembly GCA_018207615.1). Taxonomy (NCBI): domain Eukaryota; kingdom Metazoa; phylum Arthropoda; class Insecta; order Hemiptera; family Aphrophoridae; genus Philaenus; species Philaenus spumarius. The sequence continues at coordinate 46,703 of JAGFPH010004456.1, read as the reverse complement.
ATTCAAACAAGTTCAAGGAGTATAAACCTTTTTCATTATTTACTTTTAAAAGCACAAGTAAATTAAAAAAGTATAATTTTAGACCTTTTTAGATTTTTTATCAAAACGCTTGAGTTGATCAGCTGCAGATTACAGTCATTTTTTTAAATATAGTTTTTAAAATAAGTATAGAAAAAAAAAACAATTGTGTTTGTAACTTCTGTACCAATTTTTAAATCGATATGTTCAAAAATGTCGAAAATGGAGTCGTTGAATCCAAAAGTGTTATAGTTAAAACGAGATATGTAAAACAGAATACTATTTTCAAGCGCCTCGTTTTTAAAAATAACAACAACAAAAATCGTTCATACTTACTAAGAATATTTATACGGGTGTATTCAACTTGTAAAACAAATTTGATGTTTGACGAAAGTGGAATAGATTAAAATTAGTTCGTGGGTCCGGCACTCCTAAAATCGAGAAACCCATTGATATGTCAAGTGGCTCTAGATCGGGTAATTTTCAAGATAACAAGCTGAAACTCAGCATAAATGTTTAAAATACATATTTTAACTCCTATGTCAAGTTTCAATTCGATATATTAAAATTCGGCCAATTTAGAATGAGACAACGCTTCATATATGAATGAGATTGCAACTTTAGTGATTTCCCCTGCTGCAAAATACATACCTGCATTATCGAATTTTTTCCAGACAAACCATTGCTCGGAGGAAATAAATACATATGGCCTTTTTTATTGAAAAATAAAAAACCCATCTACACGGTGGTATTTTTTGTTTTCTCTATCTTCATCCCAGCTCGAAATATTAAGGATAATCGAAAAAAAAATGATAATCGATTTTTTTTCGACTTTGGGAAATCGACGGACTGGTAAACTTTTTTTATGTTCATCTACATGGTACTTTAAGGTAGGCCTACTTATAAAAAAAATCAGCCGTATTGCAAATTACTGGTAGTTTTAACCTACACCGTCTGGGCTAATTGTATGTAGATTAGGAATTTCCCATCAACAACAAATTCAATAGGTAGTTAAATCCATTTGCTTAAACAGTGTGTATAGCGCTGACTTTCTGCACTTCCTCATTCCACTGTCGTTGATAGGCGTAAAGAGCCGGTTCATATTAAATATGATTCTTCAAATAGTCGTCCGATTGATTGGTAATTGAGATTCGCTGGAAAGGCAAGAATGGATCCACGACAACTATTTCATTGCCAATCTTGATTGTCTAATTCATTGCGGAAAGAGGAACTGCGCGATCTTTCCGAGACAGTTTGATATTTGTGAATGGCAAGTTTTCCATTTTTACCATTGCTCCTTCGCCTTGACAACAGAATCTTAGTTTTCATTAGGAAAAATAATACAACGACGTCGATTGCCGTGGCAGTAAAATTCTAAAATTTACGTAGCTTGAAAATGAGAATCTTAAGTACAAACATTAAAAATGATCTTTGCTTACTCCCTGAAATAGAGTTTACGCCGTAGCGATAATAATGTTGATTTTTCATTTCATTTGATTTTATAGTACGGAGAAGGGAATTTAATATGCTGCAAATCCACGCGTAGCAGTGTTAATCCCCGAGTTGACGTGACTAAACCACCAAGCAATATATTACAATAGTGTTGAACCGTGTGCAGCAAGAAACTGGAAAATACTGCATGAAACTGTAGTGAATACGTAAACTTGGCTTAGTGGGAATAGTTTTTAGGAAAAATTTGCCAAGCTGTGTTGGACAGGAGTTGATAAAGAGGTTCGTAGAGGTTTCAAATTTAAAATTTAAAATAATTCGACCACGGAGCTGAACCGCTGACGAGAGTTGAGCAAATTTCCAAAATTAAGTTTATAGGCCTATGTTTTAGGGTTTCAACCAACAATTTGTGAAATAGGTCTATTCACGACGGTGCTGAATAGCTACAAAATGATTCGCACGGCATTCCGCATATTGGGAGTAGGCCTATCTTCAATTCACAATGCATTGCGTGCTTCGCATGCCAACCCCACGATAAAATCCACCACATTGCTTTGAACCGTGTACTTTTATGGTATTTCACGTTTTGATCGATTTTGGGGAAACCAAGCTAGCTATAAGGTCGCGTAAAAAACAAAATGTGCAGAATTATATCCTAAATTTATATTTGTAAAAAAAAAACTAAAAAAAAATTCGTTCTCGTAGGAAAATCTAAAAAAATAGTTACTTCCGGTCAAAAAACGTGCTTCCGGTTGTTGGATTTTTTTTGGCTAACGACTCGTCCGAGCGACGTAGACAACCAACATGTGTACCAAATTTGAACCAAATCGGACTTAAAATGCGGCCACTAGAGTATTATATATATACATATATATATGATTTTTAATGACACACCAAAACGTGTTCTGGGGACCATGATCGGTGCTCATTTGCTACTCCCAACCTTGGATCTTACCATAAGAGCAACTGCGATATCTCATTTTTCCTATGGAAATTCGGTAATAAATAACCGTGACCATATATTGTATAAAATAAACAAACAGCGAATTATTGATTTCGTAACATGTGGTGAAAGAAACGGTTTGTAGGTTGTATTAAATAAAACGCATTGTTTTAAATTGTTGCTGCGTAAATGGGAACGAGATCCCGCCAAATCGACAGGGCATGAACTGGAAAAGTAATTTATCAAACAATATTTGTCCAATGATTTTCAAACAAACTGACAATGTAAAACCGATTTTTTGAAATACTATTTACTGGGTGATTCAGAACTAAACGGCAATATCTCGGTGGCTCATTCTATAGCTAAAAAATAAGTAAAAATCTTCATACAAACATAGGCCAAAAAATGCTAAGTTTTCCATATACCCGCCATTTTGTTTTACAAAATAATTCATATCTAGAGAAATTTTTGACTGATTGAGTTCAAACTTACTATGAAATATAACCTAACAATGATCCATCTCAAGAAAAATAAACGATTATATCCAATCACGCCTTTACAAAATGGCGGCTGTTTGAAAGTTTCAAACCTAAATTACTCAAAAACCGTGCCTTTCAACAAAAAATCTCAAGACACTTTTTTTGTAGCCCTTTTGATTCAATATCGGATGTTGTAAGGCTCTAATTATGAATCTACTACTAAACATTGATGAGAAATCGTAGGCAGATTAATTTGATCGCCATAGAAAAAATATAATATTTTTTTCGATTCATTTAAAAAAAACATTTAATCGCCATTTTTTGTGAAATTTTTATATATGGCAAGTTATACATACTAAAAACTGCTTTTCTGGTTTAATTTCACTCGGTTTTTCTGCAGAGTGTCAATTATGTTTTATAAGAGCTTGAGTTACTCGAGGATATTGTTCTATACTATTTAGTTACACTATTATAACTGATCTTGATTTTCTATTTTCCCCCAAATACAAGTTTAGGTTTATCTACGATTTTACATAGAATATATTGCAACTCCAATGAATATGTTGCTGGACAGTTTTAGAGCAACAAAAATCACATTTTTCCAACACTGTTACTTTACGTTTTCCCGAAAGTTAGTATTTTCTACAGTTCTGTACCTGCACCTCTGTTTCAGCATCCCATAGAAAGTTGAAATTTTTATTGTGGTTTCCGCTGACTATTACATTATAAAGAGGCTTATCAGAATAACACTTTTATCTCTAGTATTTCTTAAAAAAAAAAATTTTTTTGTTTAAAAAAGGTGATTAATTATTTTACAAAAACAAACATTTTTTATTTAAACAGTTTTTGATATATAAATTTGGTATAGGACCTATTTGGAAAGGTTTAAAATAGACAGTAAACATTTGAAAATACTACCATTAAATATTTTATTGTACATACATATACTTAGAACTCCCATTTAAAATGCATTAATGTTGTCTACCAACCTTCTAGTCTTAAAGGTACAAATTGGCTGTACTTTATAATGCAACTATAGCCATTTCGAATTTTTCTACAAAAGCTAAAAAAATCTGACTTGCTACTGCTACAGCCTACAGGTTAGACAACTCTCACAACAACAATTCGAAAACCTCTCACTCATGTTTCATATGTTAGTTGACATAACATTACCAACACTTTTCTTTAGAATTTATTTTGAAAATTACAAATTCATATAAATAAAGGTTTGACGACAACGTTGTCGCACATCAAATTATGAATTTACTAGTAAGCACCCATGAGAAAACACGGCAGATTAATTTGATAGACGTCAGAAAAAGTACAATAATTTTTTATTCGTATCAAAAGTTCTGAGCCAGAAAGCTGACATGGCTGAAGAAAGGTTCGAATTAAACATTCCACTTAAGGGAAGAAAGTCGATCAAATGTGCATTTCTATTTTTTTTATTATTTTGTTGTGAAATTTTGATGTATGGTACGTTATATTATGAACATATATTTCTGGCTTTATTTTCACTCAGAAATGTTTGTGCTCAACGTTTTTAACTTCCCGCTAAGAAAATTGAAAATTTTCTAAAATCGGGAAGTTATTGGTTTCACCCCGTTTTTCGAAAATCGAGTATTCATCAGATCTCGACGTTTTGAGGTCCTAGGAATCTTTCCTGACCACTCCCGAGAGGGTGTCACCCTGTCTGTATGTATGTGTGTGTGTATGTAAGTATGTGACCCGCTTATAACGTTTGAACGGCTTAACCGATTGGATCCTACCAAACGGCGTTCTCAAGAGTTCCATCAAACTTAGATTTCCTGAAAATTTCAACTAATTCGGAACGGTAGGTTCTGAGAAATTTCGAAAAAACTAAGAAATAAAATTTTTCAAATCAGGTTTTTTTTGGAATAACTTTTAAACGGCTTTACCGATCAATTCCAAAATCTAATCAGCTTTTAACCTTGAAAAGCGACGTCAATCGCTACCAGTCCGGTCAAAATCGGTTAATTCGTTCGTGAGATATCGTGAACGAAAGAAAATAAAAAAAGTGTTTTTTTCTCAATTTCTCCGAAATTTTTCATCAGAAAAATTTTTGTTATCGATTCTTTCAATGGACTCAAAAAACTGCATCGAATGCCGCAAATTGCATGATAATAGGTTGATTCATTCGCGAGATATCGTGAACGAAAGAAAATAAAAAAAAAGTGTTTTTCCTCAATTTCTCCGAAACTTTTCATCTGAAACATTTTTGTTGTTGATTCTTTCAATGGACTTAAAAAACTGCATCGATTGCCACAAATCGAATAAAAATCGGTTGATTCATTCAAAAGTTATGGCAGTTCAAAATTTCCAAAAATAGTGTTTGTTGTAATTAAACTTAGCGGGAAGTTACATGGATGGCCGTTAGGGTCAACCGTTTTCCAAATGTTTTTTCAGTGTCAATATTAAACTATAAAGAGCTTGAGAGGCTCAATCACCCTTTTCTAGGCCATTTAGTTAAACTATTATGACTGTTCTTGATTTTTATATTTTCCCCCCCAAATACCTGTTTTAGTTTATCTACGTTTTTTCGTAGAATAGCAACTCCAACGAATATATTGCTGGACAGTTTTAAAGGAACAAAAATCACTATTTTCTGATACTGTTACTTAAATTGCATTTTCCCGAATATCAGAATCACACTTTTATTTCTTATAATTCTCCAAATAAAAAATATTTGTGTGATTGAAAAAGGTGATAAATTTATTATAATTTAATTATATAATTATTATTATAATTTAAAAAATGTTTTATGTCTTTAAAAAAAAATGTTCGAGGTTTTATTTAAATGTATATAAACATAGATATCTTATTAAAAGTATGCAAAACATAAGCCGGAGAACAGGTAACTAGTGCAATCCAGTCAGTTTGGAAGCGAGAAAACGACCGTTTGATTAACTTCCGACCTCCTACCCTCACACCACAGAAAAGCTACCGGTCCCGAGCTGTAACCGAGATTCGAAAACGGTATCTTCTGATCAGGAAGATACCACGCTATAAACTCGGCTGAGGCACGCCTTAAAAAAACTATTAAATAAACAACACTTTAGTTACTTTACTATCTCTATGAGTATTACTTGTACCTTTACCAGCACCACCTGGGAGTGGTCATAGCAAGTTTGCTTGGTTGTTCTTAAGCTTGAATCTGTATAGTATGTATTCGCGAAAGGTTTATAATTAAAAATTAAGGAGATATAAATTGCCCCCTTCCCTTCTCGCTGTCATATTCTACACTGCTAGCAAAACTAATGTTTTTGTTAAAAATCCGCAAAATCGCGATTTGCATAATTTTTGTTAATAGTTTTTTTTTTAGTTTGAAAATATGACCACAAAGGCAGAAACATTTGCACATATACTCAGAAAAGTATGTATAATAAAAAAAAAATCATTTACTACTTATTAAGTCAAAGGCATGAAATGGAATAACTACCCTTAAAATTAAATTAAGCAATAGCGAATCATTGCAGGGTCCACTAGTGTAATATAAACAACATTGAAATCACTTTTTTAAATTTTTGTTGCAGTACTGTCCTAAATAAAGGAGGATTTGCATTTTTAGAAACTTTACGGGAATATCTTGAAAATTATAAAATACCAAATTCCTTTAAATGTCTAACGTCCTGAAATATCACTCTTTTACTCAAAAATAAAATATATTGCTTTTTGTTTTGTAGTTTTTATTATTCTATACTTCTCCGAGCATTGTGATGTACGTATATTTGCCACAGATCTACATTTAAATAAACGGTATCAGTTAACTGACACAAACTTTCTACCAACTTACTGTAGTCAAAATAATATTGTTTTTAATCATTTTATTTACTACTTTTTAGAACAAAACAAAAATTAATATTCTACCTACGTCAATCGTATAAAAAAATTATTGTCCCAGGCGGGATTCGATCGCGCGACCTTTGAATTACTGGCCGTGATCGCTACCATGGTGCTACCCCGTGCGGCCGCCGCCGCGATGCTAGATTGACAAAATAAACTTGTTTATTTTTAAACATTTCCCCATAATTATAAAACGCCGAAGTTTTGATAAAAGCGGGTGGTGTCATTTTGTTTGGCATCTTAAGCACT
>JAGFPH010004456.1:21683-39691 GCA_018207615.1 Philaenus spumarius | reverse complement strand
ATTTCTATTAACATAAAGTTAATAATTAACTGTACAATACAATTTTTATTTTATAATGTTTGTACTTATCTCGTATAAATATTTTTTATAGAGAATTATTTGGATTCGCGTATTTTGATTTCCTCGACTAATCCTTGTAACTATTGGTTTTCATTTACTTTTATTCTAAATATTTTTAGTTGCATTAATTTACACTGATATACAATAGGCTGTAAAAATATACTGATTTTACAATTCCTGTAAAACATTATTTTACACAATACACTGAACCTATAAAATAAATGGAAATACAAACTTAGTAAATTCAATTTAAATCCATAATAAATGTATTTTTACTTTACTTTAAAATAATTGAACCAATTGTATTTGAATAGGATAGTAATGAATCATAGCAGACTCGAGTGATCGTATTCTGCGTATGAATCTGGAGTCGTTCGTTTGATTCATTTGAATCAAATTGATTCAGTTATTCATTGAGTTGGGTAGTTGAATTTATTCGTTCACCAAAAGAATCGATTTATTTTCGAAGCGAGTCATGAATCAATCGATTCATCTGCTGCCCAATCGTTCGTGGATCGTCTACATCAAGGGCACATTAATTTGATAGACATCAGACAAAGTATAATTTTTTATTCGATGCATTTTTTAATCCTCCATTTTAACCTGCATTTTTTTGTGAAATTTTGATATACGATATTTTATGTTATAAACATACTTTTCTTGCATAATTTCACTCGGAAATGTTTTTGCGCCAAGTTTTTCTGCGGAGTATCAATATTATGTTATATAAGAGCTTGAGATGCTCGAGGAATCTTTTTCTAGGATATTTAGTTACACTACTATAACAGAACCGATCTTGATTTTTCTCTTTTTCCCCAAATATATATTTTGGTATATCTACGTTTTTCCATAGAATAGCAACTCCAACGAATATATTGTTGGACTGTTTCAAAGGAACAAAAATCACATTTTTCTGACAGTGTTACTTTAATTACGTTTTTCTAAAACTTTGTATTTTCTACAGCTCCGTACCTGAATCTCTGTTTCAGGATCTCATAGAACGTTGCAATTTTTAACGAGGACTCCACTGACTATTATATCAGAATCATACTTTTATTACTCTTATTTCTTCAAATAAAAAATATTTCTTTGTTTAAAAAAGATAGTAAATGTTTTTTACAAAAACAAACATTTTTAATTTAAAAAGTTTTTGATATATCTTTTTAAATCTGGTATAGGACCTTACTAGAAATGTTCAAAATATATAGTAAAATTTGAAAATAATACCTCTGTTTCAGGATCTCATAGAAGGTTGCAATTTTTATTGTAGTTTCCACAGCTATTATATTTTAAAGAGACTATATCAGAACCCCACTTGTATCTCTTGTATTTCTTCAAATAAAAAATATTTCTTTGGTAATTTTTCTAAAAAATGTGATAATTTTGTTTACAAAAACTAACATTTTTAATTTAAACAGTTTTTCATATATTTTTAATTTTGGTATAGGAGCTTACTTGAAAGGTTTAAAATAGACAAATAAAATGTGAAAATACTACCATTAATATTTTTTACCATACAGGTGCATGCATACACTCGGAAATTCAATTTAAAATGCATGAACGTTGTCTACCAACCTTCTCGCCTTAAAGGTAAAAATTTACTGTAATTTTAAATAAAACTATAGCCATTTCGAATTTTTGTATAAACGCTAAACAAATTTGAGTTGCTACTGCTACAGCCTGCAGGTTAAACTCTCACAAAAATAATTCGAAAACCTCTCACTCATGGTTCTTGTACTATTTGACTTAAAAAAAAAAAAAAATACAAGTGAAAATATTGTCGAACCTCAAATTATTAATCTACTAGTAAGAGTAAACACCCATGAAAAGTCACTGTCAGATTAATCTGATAGACATCAGAAAAAGCATCGCATTAAACATTTTATTTAGGGGAAGAAGGTAACAAAATGCATTTTTTTATTTTTTAAAATCTTAATTCTTTTCTGGAATTTTGATGTATGGAAAATTACCTTATGAGAATATTTTTCTTGCTTAATTTCACTCGGAAATGGTTTTGGGCAACGATTTTTTTCTGTGGGGTGTTAATATTATTTTATATAAGAGTTTAAAAAGCCCCATGCTCTTTTTCTAGGCTATTTAGTTAAACACTGATAACTTATCTTGATTTTTCTATTTCCCCCAAATACCTGTTTTGGTTTATCTACGTTTTGTCATAGAATAGCAACTCTAATGAATATATTGCTGGACTGTTTTAATGGAACAAAAATCACATTTTTCTGACGCTGTTACTTAATTACGTTTTTCCGAAAGTAAGTATTTTCTACAGTTTCGCACCTTTACCTCTGTTTCAGGTAACATTGTAATTTTTATTGCAGTTTCCACTGACTATTATATTATAAAAAAGTTGTCTCAGGATCACACTTTTATTTCTTGTATTTCTTCAAATAAAAAATATTTATTTGATAAAGAAAAGTGGTAATTTTTTAAAATAATTTAACTATATAATTATCATAATTTAAAAAATTTTTGATGGAAGAGCTGTTTTTTTAAAAGAAAGTAAATGATTGAATATTGTACAGCAATAACTGAATAATAATATAAAAACTTTAGGAAAAATCTTTAAATTCAAAATTTGTTATCAAAATGAATTAATGATTGAGAAAAATAAGCACTAACTTTATTTTACAGAAAAAATCAGAGCATTATTGGTGCTGTACTATCTATCATGACCTAAATTCTGATGCATAGTACTGTAGTAATTATTTGGAGAGTACATTATTTTATTTACGAGAATATAACTTATTATTTGCTTTCAGAAAACAATTTTAACAATTTGTTAGAATTGAAATAGCACAGCAATTACACCAATACACGTTAGAATAAAACTAATGTGATGTTAGATTTTGTAAATTAAACTTCATAATGGGGTTTACTTAAACATGAGGTACGTTACTGAAATGAAGACATTTGGATCTTGAATTAAACACTGAGATAAGGATATGTATAATTCAATGTGGTAGTGAATAGGAGCCGATGTAGTAAGATCAGGTAGTAGCGCGGCAAGCCTCCATAAGGCCCTGTTTATGCACTAGCGGTCGACCGCAGCGGCGCGCCGCGCTACTTTTATAAGTGCATTGAGTTAAATGGGCACGTTTATGCAACAAGAAGCGGAGCGGCGAGCCGCAGCGGTTCACAGAAACAGAGCGGTGCACTTACAAACCGCAGTTTTTTGCAGTTTCAAAATGCATTGGTTTAAATGGGAGCGTTTATGCACAGCGGCTCACCGCTTCCTCCATGTCAGTGCTGCCAACCTACCCGGTGTTTGATTACATTTTTTATAACACTTTTTCAGACTGACAGGACTGGAGAACAGTTGGCAGCACTGGCTCCCCCACCAAAGTGTTTAAAAAACGAGTGGGTAGAAGCCGCGGTCAACCGCTTGACAAAATTGTTTGGACAATACTGTTTATGTTCAAAATCCGCAAAATCGTGATTTGCATTGATTTTTCGTTTTAAAGTTTGTAGAATAAAAAAAACATTTGCTATTCGATTACTTAAGTCAAATCGATGAAATGGAATAACTCCCCTTAAAATGAAATCAAGCAATAGTGAAACATTGCCGGGTCCACTAGTGAAATATAAATAACACTTCTTTTATTTTTGTTGCAGTACGTTCGCTAATAAAAAGGATTGGTGTTTTTAGAGATATTTCCAGGAATATCTTGAAAATTATAAATCACAAAATTCCTTCAAATTTCTAACATCCTTAAATAATACTCTTTTAGTCAAAAATAAAACAATATTTTTTTTTTTAGTTTTTATTAATCTATACCGGTACTTCTCCTAGAATTTTGATACAGTATACGTATATTGGCCAAATATATTTAATAGAAAAACTATAAACTGTGGGTCGGATGATTTTCTCATCAAGTTCAGTCCCAACATGATCTCAGCACAAAGCAGAAATCCTCGAGTCTATTTCTTATGTACTGTAGCTATCATTTAAAAAAAATCGAGGTACCATTTATTTTTAATCGAGCTACCATTTAAATAAAACTACAGCCATTTTGAATTTTTGTAAACAATTAAAAAAACGCTATTGCTACAACCTGCAGGTTAAGCAACTCTCACAATAATAATTTGAAAACCTCTCACTCATGTTTCCTATACTATTTAACATAACAGTACCAACACTAATTATTTAATTACAAAGGAAAGAATACAAAAACAAAGTTACTAATAAATTTTGAAAAGGTTTGACGATAACGTTGTCGAACCTCAAATTATGAATATACTTGGTGTAACCGGCAAAACAATCGGATGAAGGATAATAGTTAAGTTACAAATAATAACAGCATAATATGTACTTACAATATTGTTGTGTTTAGGAATGGCGGTTATTGTAAAAATAACCGGTTATCGGTTTTTCCGGTTTTTTTCACAATAGTTTTAACCTAGCGATTATAATTGTTCCAAAATACCGGTTTTTGAAATAACCGGTTTTTTTAAAAGAAAATAACAACGTATAGACAATTTTTTTATATTTACAAGAAATGGAAAATAAACATTTATTTTTACTACAAGGCTTAAAACAACCACACAATTCAACGATTAGACACAAATTTGTACCGATACGTTTACAAAAGTAAAAATAATGCATTTTAGAATAATTTACAACTAAAAATACAAGACAAAAAATCAAATGAAATACAATATAAGACAATATAAAATAATGTAATTCATGGCAAATAATAATTATTGCCCAACCTATTTATAAAGGCTCTTTCACATTTATGTTTACTACAAGACTTAATAACAACACAATTTAACGTATAGAGACAAATTTGTACCGATAATTTTACAAAAATAAAAGTAGACCTAATACATTTTAAAATAGTTTAAAACTAAGATTGTGCCACATTGGAGAAAATACTACATGACACCACAGAGAAAAAAAATTCCTTCTCTGTGATGACACAAAGACAGTGGCAATGCCATCTTGATAGTTGATAGAACTTCAAACAGAAATGTGTACTTGAGAAAAATAGGCAAACGAAAGTGATGCAATTGCAGCCATTCCACGATTTCACTAGTCCAGAACTATTGCAACGCAAGACAATAGTGTTAAATATTTTCATAAAATAGGATATATTATTGTCGGGTTTTTTTGCCCGGCTATTGAATATTAAAAAAAAAACCGTAAAACCGATTAATCAAAACACAAAAAACCGGTTTTCGGTTAAAACCGGTTTTCTGTTAAAACCGGTAGGTTTTTCCCATCCCTAGTTGTGTTTACTAGAATGTCGGGTTGACAAATTATTACACATAACTTAACTATTATCCTTCATTCGATTGTTTTGACAATTACACCATCCGATAGGGAATCAAAAGGGCTACAAATAAGGTGTCTTAACATTTTTGGTGCAAATGTACGGTTTTTGAATACTTTAGGTCTGAAATTTTCAAATAGCAGCCATTTTGAAACTCATGATTGGATATAATCGCTTATTTTTCTTGAGATAGATCATTGAGAGGATAAACGTCATGCAAAGTTTGAACTCAGCCAAACAATATGATATGATAGTTTTGTAAAAAAATGGCGGCTATCTGGGAAACTAGGCGTTTTCAGACCTATGTTTATATGAAATTGTTGTCTTATTTTTAGCTATAGAATGATCTACTTAGACATTGCCGTATAGTTCTGAATCACCCTGTGTGTCGGTTTGGGTTAAAATAAACATGTCATGCATCTATATTGATGACGTTTAAAAGATAAAAATGTGACCAAATAGTCAGCTTAAGGATTCTATTCTTTTACATTTTTAGATATAAGATTGAAACTCATAGACATTTGTGAGGCAACACTAATAGCAACCTTTATAAATATAAATAAACGCTAATTTTGAAAGATAGGGGAGCTTGGAGAGAGGGGGTTACAACTTAAAGGTTAAATGTAAAGGTATGACTTGAAGTACAAAGCATATTAAAATACAAATACATTTGAGTAAGTTTAAGTTTTACATGATCAATGTTAACAACACCTTAAAGAAAATAAAGGAGATAATTAAGAGAGACTTCATTTATTAACAAATAAACGGTACCAGAAACTGGCACATACTTTCTCAAAAACATATTTAAATTATTAAACAGATTCACTGTGACTTCATAATTGTAGGAGAGTAACTAATACATTTTATTATTATTAGCTAAACGAGAATTTTTAGAAAGATGCTGTTTCTTGCATATGGTAGGGTACATTAAAGGGCTACAAATAAACCAAATTTTATCAAAATCGCTAGAGCCGTTTTTTTTATGAAAAAAATAATAACTAATTTTTTATGGGGTTTTTGGCCAAAAAGAGGATTGTTTTTCAGAATTTGTCAAAATCTTTTTTGTGCATCTAGGCTATACAGGCCCTGTGACTTCATAATTATTGTAGGAGGAGTAGGAGAGTAACTAATAAATATTATTATTATTAGCTAAACGAGAATTTTTAGAAAGATGCTGTTTCTTGCATATGGTAGGGTACATTAAAGGGCTATAAATAAACCAAATTTTATCAAAATCGTTAGAGCCGTTTTTTTTATAAAACAATAATAACAAATTTTTTATGGGTTTTTTTGCCAAAAAGGGGATTGTTTTTCAGAATTTTTCAAAACATTTTTTGTGCATCTAGGCTATACAGGCCCTGTGACTTCATAATTGTAGGAGAAGTAGAGTAGAGTACTAATAAATATTATTATTATTAGCTAAACGAGAATTTTTAGAAAGATGCTGTTTTTGAATATGGAAGGGTACATTAAAGGGCTACAAATAAACCGAATTTTATCAAAAATCGTTAAAGCCGTTTTTTTTATAAAAAAATAACCAATTTTTATGGGTTTTTCGGCCAAAAAGGGGATTGTTTTTCAGAATTTGTCAAAACCTTTTTCGTGCATCCATACAGGCCTAATTGACATGTTTGGTGCAAATTAGTTGGAAATAGTTTTCTCTCTAGCTTTTTATACATACATACAGACGGACATTTTGTAAAAAACACTTTTTTGGACTTAAGGGGACCCAAAACGGATATTTCCACAAAAATCTCAACATCGATTTTTTTGCGATCACTGTACGTACTTTCTCTATAGCCTAACTATACTCCAACCCAGAGCTAAGTGAACAACTAAATCCTTGAACAAAGTTTGTGGACAGTGAAAATTATAGAACTGATAAGAACTTTAATAAGAAACTATTATTAGTTGGTAATTTCTGAATCCAAAGAACGTAGCTCATTTCTTTATCGTGGGCTTTTAAAAAAATATACTCATATTGATTTAAAGAGTATAATGTTAGATTTGTTTTTCAAAAACCATCAAATGTCATACTAGAAGAGTTACTTGTAATTGATAAGTTTTTCTCAACGTGCTAAAATTTCTTAAATCTTTAGCCATTATTTTGTTATTGATGGTTGCATTGTAATCAAACTAGCCTAAATTGATATGTCTTTCAATAAATTTTGTTACTATACTACCTATAAACCATACCTTACTTTTAACAATATTGACCCTCCTTCACTACAAATTTAAACCCACTAATTTTCTAAAGGGTGAAATTTCGTTAATTTCGTTATTGTTGTCCCACAAGGTGCGAGTTCCAATGTGCTGTCTAAATCTGTTTGAAACAATTGGACATTAAACTGATTGTTGATCATCCTGTTTAAAGGAAGTAGGTAAACAGAATTTGATTCTAGATGTTTGAAATAAAAACTTGTAAGTATCCTGCCACTAATGAGATTTAACGAAATCTTAGCTACCGGCATTGTTTTACTTCTATAAAATGTAATTTACGGATTTATAGCAAAAGTGGTCACAGAATTTAACAAGATACATAAAACGAAGTTTGCTATTGATATCTACAAGATGACAAATTTTAAAAAACCTACTTAAATTTCACTAAGCCATTAAAATCCTATTTAGGATTCTGTAGTTGCATGTTTGCATAATGCACTGAAGTTTTGTTTGTTTACACAAACACGAAGGGAATGAGAGAGAGAAACACATAAATGTCAGTTTTACTTTCTCACTATACTATAGTATAGAGAAAGTATAGTGATCGCAAAAAAAATCGATGTTGAGATTTTTGTGAAAATATCCGTTTTGGGACCCCCTGAGTCCAAAAAAGTGGTTTTTACAAAATGTCTGTCTGTATGTCTGTATGTCTGTATGTATGTCTGTATGTATGTCTGTATGTATGTCTGTATGTATACAAAGCTAGAGAGAAAACTATTCGATCGATTTCAACCAAATTTGCACCAGACACGTCCAGTACGCCTGTATAGATGTACGAAAAAGGGTTTTGAACAATTTTGAAAAGCAACCCCCTTTTTGGCCAAAAAACCACCCAAAAATCAGTTATTATTTTTTTATAAAAAAACGGCTCTAACCATTTTGATAAAATTTGGCTTATTTTTAGCCTTTAATATGCCCTACCATATAAAAAAACCCGCATCTTTCTAAAAATTCTCGTTTAGCTAATAATAATAATAATAACTGATTTTTGAGGGTTTTTTGGCAATAAAGAGGGTTGTTTTTCAAAAATTTTCAAAACCTTTTTACGTGCATCTATAAAGACCTAATTGACGTGTTTGGTGCAAATTTGTTCGAAATCGATCGAATAGTTTTCTCTCTAGCTAATAATAATAATATTTATTAGTTAATCGCCTACTTTAATAAAAGTATACAAAGCTAGAGAGAAAACTATTCGATCGATTTCAACCAAATTTGCACCAGACATGTCCAGTACGCCTGTATAGATGCACGAAAAAGGGTTTTGAATAATTTTGAAAAACAACCCCCTTTTTGGCCAAAAAAACCCCAAAAAATCAGTTATTATTTTTTTATAAAAAAACGGCTCTAACGATTTTGATAAAATTTGGCCTATTTGTAGCCTTTAATGTGCCCTACCATATAAAAAACCCGCATCTTTCTAAAAATTCTCGTTTAGCTAATAATAATAATAATAACTGATTTTTGGGGGTTTTTTTGGCCATAAAGAGGGTTGTTTTTCAAAATTTTTCAAAACCTTTTTTACTTGCATCTATAAAGACCTAATTGACGTGTTTGGTGCAAATTTGTTCGAAATCGATCGAATAGTTTTCTCTCTAGCTAATAATAATAATATTTATTAGTTAAGCTCCAACTTTAATAAAAAAAACTCTCCTACCCTACCCTACAAGTCACAGTGAATCTGTTTAGTAATTTAAATGTGTTTGTGAGAAAGTATGTGCCAGTTCCTGGTACCGTTTATTCATATTATTATCCCACTATTAGAATTAAATGGAACAGCAAATCGTACTGACTTAATGCGAATGTTCATCAGAAGTTACTACACTTTATACAACAATATTATAGTAAACGAGGTTTTATTATTTGAGGATTACATTAATTAAAGTCAAATTATTTCTGGAAATGCGGTGGATTGTAACACGCGTTAGATATGTTTAGACGCTTAAAGATTTTTAGAAATTAGTGCAGTCACTCATTACGTCACTCTCACTCGAATTAAACCTGACAGCAGGGGCGGCTCAAGGATTTTTTTGGGTGAGCCCAAGTTTGTTATAAGCTACATAATATATATATTTAAAAAATTAAATATGTACAGACTAAAAAAGTAGATGTTTAAGTAATTTTGTATAAATATATTTAATGCGGAAATCAAAAACGCTTGAAATATCTGAAATAAAAGAATTAATAAATGCAACTTTGCATTTTTCTTTAGAATCAAAGTTTAATGTTTTCTAAACTTAACATATTTAAAATATAGCAGTGAAACAAATAGAAGCAATGACATGTAATATTAGGCTACTACTGTAGTTAAAGTATTTTGTCGAGAAATTTAAAAGCGGTGAACTGAAAACAAAGGTGTCTGATTTAACTTCTTCTTCAACTTGGACTTGCTGGGGAGTAACCTAAAAGATACGTTACTAACTTGTATTAAGTTATTCTGGTTATGGGTTATTGGAACACTGTTATTTATCCTAATACGCTATAAACCATCCATCTGTACTCTTGCTTGTCTGCCTCTATGTAACGAGTAATGCATTTATTAATCGCTACACTCAAACAATTATTTCTTAAATAAGAGTTTGTTTACTTTTAAGTCTAAAAGCATGGAATTGGTCCATACATTATGCAACGGTTTGCTCAAACATTCAAAATAACTTTCAGTTTATTTAGTGAAATTGTCGGAAGAGGATGTCAGATACGGAAGCTGCTTGTGCCGCAATTATTATTAAAAAAAAAAAAACGTTACAAAAACCGTAACAGTAATGTTTTTCAAAAATTATTACAAAAATGTATTTAAAAAAACTATCACAAGAATCATTACAACAATTTATTTAAACACTGATTACAAATATTTATTAGAAAAATTGTTATATACAAAAATGTAGTTACAAAATTATTACAAAACTTATTAAAAAACCATTGCAGAAATTTATTTAAAAAATGATTTTATTATTTAAAAAAAACTATTACAAAAATAATTCACAGTTTTAGAAACAAATAAGTAAATATAGATTTATGTGAAATATGG
The DNA here is from genome assembly GCA_018207615.1 of Philaenus spumarius. Taxonomy (NCBI): domain Eukaryota; kingdom Metazoa; phylum Arthropoda; class Insecta; order Hemiptera; family Aphrophoridae; genus Philaenus; species Philaenus spumarius. The sequence continues at coordinate 29,095 of JAGFPH010004456.1, read as the reverse complement.
ATTGTTTTAATTACGCTACAAATCATTATAGTGAAATAACTATAAATAGAAATAAACTAAACTAAAACAAAAATTATTATTTTAATGAAAGTTCAAAAGGGCCAAAGGGGGTGTATGTTAAATTAAAAGCACCATTTTATTAATCTGCTATGTATGTTGAACATTAAACATATCCCAGGAAATTCAATGAAACTCAGAATTCGTAATTGTTTATTAGGACTTTTTTTACATATTTTACATTTGTTTTCCTTCAATTTAATTAGCGAAATTCACTTTAACATTGTTATAAATTAGTTGTTAAACTGAAATAATTATGTGAGTGTTTGTTTCACAGTATTTACTGGATTAAGATTATGCAATGCAAAACAAATGTATATACATTTTCAAAACCCAGTTAAGAGTTATACTGATTGAATATAATTGTAAATTCATGATATATCAATTACCTTAAAATGATTTATTAGCATTCAAATATAATAATTTGACTTACATTTTAATTTAACAGAAGAAAATCACACCTAATAAATACTAGGAGACATCTCAGAGATGTTTATTTTGTGAGCAAATTTTTGCACTTATCAGGTCCACTTATTGTTTGTATACGTATTTCATGTGGTTAGATTAGGTAACCTTTTCATATTTGCGTAATCTTTATTACGATTTTTACTGATATTTGGTTATTAATCTGTCTAAATCGGTAGGATTGATTTTCGTTACTTGCGTTTTTACGATAGCAGTTAGGTCACATAACTACATTTTGCCCATGCTATGGTTTGGTAAGAGGCAATAGTTTTACGAATATCGTGAACAAAACTTTTCTTTGTCCGATCAGATCAGGTAAGTCAGTTTCACAGACTTCAATATGCTGCCATTAACTATGTCTACTTTTAGAGTTTCTAGTAAAACATCTAAAATTAACATCATGGTTGCTGGATTCCAAAGAGCCTTGACGTCTGTGTTCTATCCGGCAACCAAGGATAACGTGCCTTGCAGAGTTTTGGGCCTATTCAGAGAGTCGACAGTTTGTGTTTAGTGTTTATTGATGTTTTTCTTCTGAGTTGTTCTCGGTTTAGCGTGATCAGGGACGTAGTTTAATGTTTGACCCCATGAAAAGTAGTTTGCTCTGAGTGTGTCCAGGTATTTTACGATTTATCCCTAGTCGCTTTTGCGTCACTCATTTGTTCACTGTGCTTATATTTATATCCATAGAGCGGTCCTTCCTTGAAGTAAACATTTTTTAAAGCTACTCATTTTCAATTTCAATTAATATAAATGTTCTCAGAATATAAATATACTTTTTTTAAATCTGTTTTATTATACTATAGGTTAAAATAAATTTTATCGAAATTCCGGTTCTATAGGCCGTGCCAGCCTAACTTGAGGCAGCCGAAAAAGACCTGGAGGGTTTATATCCACCGGTCCGCAATAGACCCTTTTACAATCCTATTAGCGACGCTTCCTTGAACGCCCTAGTTCAATATTAAAATAAAACAAATTATAATGTGATACACTGATTCACGAGTTCATATTAAGAACAACGATGTGACAAAGATTTCTATTTTTGTCCCATATCAATCGGACATCGGTTTTAAAAACTATAAACTTTAAACAAAATAAACCTAAAATTAAAAAATTCCTCTCACTGTTTCGGAGCAAATTTCGTTTTTGAAGAGATAACTTCTATTGGCCCGTTGGGCACTTTCGCTTGACTATGTTTCTGAAATATCGCGTCACGCAAACTTTTTGCGTAGACACAAGTCAGAGCGTGAAGACGGAATAGACAATACATAGTATATATAGACAAGTAAGAGCGCGGAGAGGGAATAGACGATACATAGTATTTAATAGCGCGTTATTATAATATTAATATTATAATAATATTATATTTATAATAAGTATTGCCACGCGCAAACCTCCCTACCCTCTTAATTTATTCAATAAACACAACCTTTTGTTGTTAACTTTAACACTTTCCCTCATCAAATAACACCCAAGTGTTTTCAGGCCTTATTTGACGTTGTTCTGTTGTACTACCCCGTGAGAACAATTTGAGAGGTTTGGCGAGGGCAAGAAAAGGAAAACTTTTTGTTTCCTATTCTTAAGTTTTAAATTTTTAAATTAATTAGACCTGTTTTGTCTTTTGTGTAGTACACTAGCTCAATTCTAGACTCTTTTTCGGGATCGTTCCCTTTGGAGTTAAATTTGTAGTGATCCGTGAATAACTCACCTGCTGACTTAATTACACTAGAGCACTGAATGGTTTTAGGATTAATTTGATTGGATTTGTAAATTATATATTCAAAATTTTTCTATTGAAAATACAAAAACGATTTATTAATTAACATAAATCAATTAACTTTGAAACAACAAATTATTATTTTCAAAAACACAATGAAATTTATTAATCTTTAACTTATAATTACATATATTGAAAAGTAGCAAAGTGATTAATTAATTTATTAATTAAAATTTGTATATTAATGATTATATTATTTACATACGACGATTTGCCATTGTGAGTAATGAAATTTACTAAACGAGTTTACTTTATTCAATTTCCCCAGAATCTACTTGAATTTATTTATTTAGTTTATTTTAATTTATTTATTATTTTGTAAAAAAGGGATTTATTTAAAATTATAAGTAACAATGATCGTTTGCCACTTACAGAACACAAGAAGTTCGACGCGTAATTCCTTCTGTCGATTTCCAGCGATTTAAAGTTGTTCTCCTTGGTCCCCAGAATGGTTTCTTCGGCTTACAGTTGTCTTCTCCTAGACTTAATTAAAGTTGTCCTCTCCCAGTTGATTGTAGTATCTTTTGGCAAGATAGGCCGTTTATATGGATATTCTTCTCCCGAAATTATCACGACCCGACTTAGCTTTAGGCCGGAGCTAGAAACGTAACGCACACCGAACTGATCGCCCTTTGACTTTCTCTAAGTACCCTCGGAGCTTGGTCAGATGTCTACTCGTTGGTGTTCCGTGCTAAACTGATGTCAGAGGGGATGCAGGCTTCTATCCTCGACTTTTAACTTGTCAAACCAACATCTTCCTCTATGTAACAAGAAATCCTGATTTCTTGCTTTAGAAATATATTTTTTGGTCTTAATATATTTCCTGATTTATTTGATGAATTTTAGTGCCTTTATTTCCCATCTATTAGGCCTAATTTAATTATTATCTTCATTTATTGAATTTCAATGTGCGGTCCGTTTTGTTTTGCGTAGTAGATCCGATGACGTCACTTCCCCCTCGGAGCTTGGGCCTTGCGTGCCTGTATGAGTTTGTCGATTGACAATTTTTGCATTGATTTCACTCAAACTCTATAACTTCTTTTTGCGTGGTCGGATTTTGGTTTTATTGACTTCTATGGATTGGTTGACGTTTTCTGGTTTCTCTGGAATTCGAATGGCGTTTCTACTCCTCTTCATTCTTGAGTTATAGACTTCGTTAGTTTTGCTTATATTTTGAAATTTATTTCCTGTAAATTTGAAATTTTCCATTTTTTCTTGCTTGTATCTTCTTCGGTTGGTCTTGAAACGCGCTAATCTGGTGTTGGATTTTTGATAGCTTGTTTGGTTATCTAGTTATTCAGCTTGTTGTTACTCTAATTGCCTTCGTTTGGTTTTCGGCGTTTCATCCCCCCCCTTTAAAGCTCTTTTCATATCTCACATGGCATTACAATTTATTACACATACATATACCCTATTTTATCAATATTTCCCTTTAATTAATCTCCCTTGTATTTATTTTGAATTAATAAAATTTTTTATTAATTAATTTTATTTTTACAAAACTATTTATTTATTTATATTGAACTTTGGCTTGATTATGCCCTATTATTTACTATATTAAATGCTATTTTTTATAATTTAATTACATTTGAACTTTATGAGTTATTGGCCTTTTTATGCCCAAGAATGACTTTACACTTTATTTTTTAGCTATTATACTTTATAACTTTATATTTTTTATTACTTTATTTTCTTAACCCTTTTTAACTCTACAAATGACTCTACTTTGTTTTTGGATTTTATTCAAATTCTGCAAAATCGATTTGTTTACGCTTACATTTTTGTCTATAACTTTTTAACAAATTATCATAACAAAATTATTTTTATTACTCCTTGCTTATTTAACTCTCCTTTTAACATAAATCTAATAATAACAACTTTTTTTTATAAAATTACAAACCCCTATCTTTCAATGTTAATTAATTTCTACCAAATTTAGACAAGACTGGACAAGTCCATGCCTGTTAGATCCTGCAAGGTTTTGGCTTGACTTTGTCGCTAAAGCATACGTCATAGTCTGCACGTATTTAACTAACACAATTTTAGTTAATTCTTCAAAATTATTACTAAATACTATTTTTACATTGGAAACTACTTTTTTATCTTAATTTTGGGCTTTTCTGACACCCTTTGGCTTTAATCCTTTGTTATATTGACTTTGAATTTATTTTAATTAATGTAATTAATTAACCCCAATTGAATCGGTCAATTGGCCGTTTCAGTATGTAAAAAATAGTGACCATTATAATGTAAGCATTATTTATTTAGTGACTAACGATTTTGAGTGAAGTATTAGTGTATGCACTGTACATAGAATTCTAAGAATAATTCAATATGTAAGGGATAATTATAATAATTATTATATTTGTGCGTTTTAAGTTTTGTAAAGAAGATTGATTTTTGTCTAACTGAAGTAAGTTACGACAAAATTTTACATTTTTTACATTTTGACAAAGTAATATTTCACATTGTTTTATTTTACTGTAACTTATTATTACTCACTTAAATAAAACATTTAGCTTCTTATTACAACAATAGAGGTCATACACGTTAATGGAGTATCTATTCCTCACAGAGTAGTTTCTTCTAGGCCAGATGGCCAATGCTTATTCTACTCTTTGGCTTTAATTGTACATGACACGATTCGCTGGGGTTTGTGGTGAGGACCAGAGTTGTTAGTCATGTTTCAAACAATTGGCGCAGGTTCAAACCATTACTATAAAAGTAACAGGAGATATTTATTCAACAAAAAAAGAATATATTGCGATATAAAGGAATGAGCAAACCTCCTCATGGTAACTTTTGAAACCTCCTCTGGACTTCAAGCAGCATTCGAAATATTTTTTATGAGTTTCAGGTGTACGGAGATGGTTATTTGTTGTGGGAGAGTTTTGGCGAACCGATTGAGGGATTAGGGAGGCTAAGGTTTACTGGGGAAATGACGAGAGGTCACTTTGATGTTCTCAGTCCTCTCACACCTTCTTTACCTGACAACTCAATGGATATTAGTGCGATGGGAATACAGCCAACTTCTCAATCCCAGCTTTCAGACGATGGTCTCCAAATGTATCAACTTCCAACCCTATCAGAACAGTGCACATCATCATCTGATGCAGTTCAGTCGCATCCAGAACAAATACCAAAAAACGAGGGAAAAAAGACGAAAGCGTTTTTCTAATATAAATCGCGTTAAAGCACATAGGCACGCGGTAAAAAACCACTTACTCAAAATACACACAGAATCAGCTAAAATACTTTAAGGTGTAACATTTGCTGTAGGTAACCATATTATTGCAATAGCGAACGGTGTCCTGTCAGCTAATATAGCTTATGTAGACAAGTAAGCGCGTGGAGAGGGAATAGACGATACTTAATATATTATAATACGTTATTGTAGTATTATAATTATTATAATAATTATTATCCCTTACATATTGAATTATTCTTAGAATTCTATGTAGAGTGCATACACTAGTACCTCACTCAAAATCATTAGTCACTAAATAAATACTGCTTACATTATAATGATCATTATTTTTCGCATACTTCTTATAGTTATTATTACATAATAATATTATAATTATAATAATATTACTGTATTATAATATTATAATTAATTAAGCAATTTCAATATATGATATAATATTTTTTGACAATATATTGACTTGTGTAATTTGTTGAAATTTATTCTCCTCCAATATTAGACCTAATACTGATTAAAATATAAATAGGTCATAGAAGTTATCACTTCCAACGTGTGGTCTTAAGTAAACCCAATGGTTTTTGTTATAGTAAATTTACCCTACCATTTTAAGACAGAAAACTAAATTTTATTTGAATTTTCCTCCATTTTCAATGTTTTTTTAAAGCTATTTTATTAACGGGGAATTAGCTTTTGCTTATGGATAAATTGTAACGTGATCCTGGAGATTTAAAGTTAAATTCCGAATCTGTTACTTTTAGTCCTATGCTTTTAAAATGTGAAGCCAGTAAACCGAAAAAATCTCCATAGTCTAGAAATGATGGATATATTGGGTAAGTTTAATATTAGATCGTAATTTATACTTTGTAATTACACAAGAAGTGAATAAAACGTCGAGCGAATAATTCTTTAACATTATTGTAAAGGTGTTGCTGCTACAATAAACTACTCGGGTTGGCTAGTAGTTGATCCATATACCTCAAAGGTTGAACACGGCCTAAAGAGGTGCGTTTGGTATTGTAGAACTTTTCGTTTCTTTTTATTAGGTGTTAAGGTTTTAAATGTCTGTGTAGAACTTTTACACTATTTTCTTTTATAATAACCATTATTAAATGTTATGCACTTATATGTCATATATATATACATATAGTAGTAGTTTTTTGAAGTAAAACCTTCTATAGGTGCACCGCGTCCAACAAATTTTGCGGGCGGTGAATCGAATTTTACCGTCACTCATTTTCCGTTACAAATATATAGTACACATGTAGAGTATATAGTTTACTTGGTAATACCTCTGAAATGGACATTGTGCTTCCTCATTTCGTAACTTGTTTTAAAATACCTCTGAAATGGATATTGTGCTTCCTCATTTCGTAACTTGTTTTAAAATAGTTTACTTGTTTACTTGGTAGTTCCTCCGAAATGGAAATTGTGCTTCCTCATTTCGTAACTTGTTTTAAAATAGCTGACTTGGTAATACCTCTGAAATGGACATAGTGCTTCCTCATTTCGTAAGTTGTTGAAGTGAAAACTTCTATAGGCGCACCGAGTCTAAAAAAATGTTTCAACACAGCTTACAAACTTGATAATACCTCTGAAATAGACATTATGCTTCCTCATTTCGTAACTTGTTTTAAAATACCTCTGAAATGCATATTGCGCTTACTCATTTCGTAACTTGTTTTAAAATAGTTTACTTGTTTACTTGGTAGTTCCTCTGAAATTGACATTGTGCTTCCTCATTTCTTAACCTGTTTTAAAATAGCTTACTTGGTAACACCTCTGAAATGGACATAGTGCATCCTCATTTCGTAAGTTGTTGAAGTGAAAACTTCTATAGGCGCACCGAGTCTAAAAAAATGTTTCAACACAGCTTACAAACTTGACAATACCTCTGAAATGGACATTATGCTT
>JAGFPH010004456.1:0-20992 GCA_018207615.1 Philaenus spumarius | reverse complement strand
CTTTGACGAGGCGCGACAGGTGTTTTTTCAAAAAGTAAAGTAATTCGTCTTGATAAAATTTGAAAATTTACAAAAAATAATTTCGATGATTTTTTCGGTTAGTTTTTGAATTTTGTTTGTGTTTTCGATCCGGTATCCAGTGAAGTGTTGTAAATTCGTTTGAATATGTTTTTATTTATTAGTAGATAAGTGAAAAGTGAATTCTGTGCTGTGTGCAGTGGATTGTATTGTTGATAACCTGGTAAGTTTTATACTTTTAAGTTATGATTGATTATTTTTTAACAAATGATTTAGCGCTTCAAGAGTAAAAATTTTAAGAGGTTATGTCCATGGGTTTACTATGACTGTTTAAAAAAATTAATGTAACAATTTTAAAATAGAACTTATTTAAGAATATAATCATTTTGATGTATGTAACTATGGTTTGATGAAGGCAGATTTGGGTTAGTAAGTGCGCAAAACATATGCTAGCCACCGTACTAAGTAGGCGTAGAGTTTGTGAATTAATTTATCTTCGAAGATAACATTTTTAGTACAATAAAGGTGGCTTAAACCATGGGCACTTCTCTTGGTATAGTATCATTTCCAAAGACACATATATCCAAAGGATTACAACCGGGGTAGGTATATAATAGTTTCTATTGATTCATTCGGTAAGTCAAAATTATGATCAACCGATGCTTGCAATGTCAAAAACGGCTAAAAGGTTTTCGTTTAAATGCTTAATCTGTCCATAAAGATCAATACAAATCTTTTGCTCTAAACTAAACAGAATATTTATGTTATGGAACTGCAAGACTGTTCTTAATCGGATACAATTTAAAAAAAGGAAATGAGTGCGGTCATAGGACCCCGACAGGAACGAAGTTCATCACGCCTTTTCTTCAAATCTTTTACCAGCCTTAACGGCAACATACACACATAATGTTAATCTTTCAATTGCCGTTTATTATTAGTTTGTTTTTATACAAATATTTACTGTTTCCATACGTTTAATTTTATTATAATAAAGGTGTAGAATTAATTTTAACATCAAAGCTAAGACGGTAAACACAGTTAAATGTCCGATCATTGTAAATTAAATAAACATAAAATGTTGATGAAGAATATTGTACGCCAACTGATACAGATTAGTTCAATCTTACTTTAGTCTATTGCAATTTCGACCGTTCGGTCATCATCGGGACTTCGTAAAACACTAATATACAAAACACAACACTATCGCATACATGAATATCACTCCGGTGGAGATCGTTAGGAAAAAAATATTGTTCATTAGTAGCGTTCGTAGACGTGCACGTCCGGCCATACGGAAGTAAATAGTTACTTACCTTTTATACAATCTTTAGAGGTAAATATTATTTTGACCTCTTTATAATATTAGTATTGACTAAACGGCTGTTTAGTTGACAGTATACCTACAACTTAAACAATTTGGTCTTGTGTCGTTAAGACTAACTGTTTAAATATCTTAAACTGTGAATAAATTGCGACAGTGAATTTGGCAATGTTTCGGTTTTCTGGTGAATGTTTCTGAAAACATAAAATATTGTGATTTAATTTTCAAATATACTAACTAAAAATGTCAATTAAAAAGAGCACACTGATTTAAATAAAAACCCGAACCACAAAACAAGGAGCAAAAACTATAACTAAACAACTAAATTGTAAGTTAAGTTTAATACCTTACCCTTATGTACATTTCGATGACATGGTCATCATCCTCAGAGGGTTTTAACACTATTTAGGGTTAAAACCCTCTGAGGATGATGACCATGTCATCGAAATGTACATAAGGGTAAGGTATTAAACTTAACTTACAATTTAGTTGTTTAGTTATAGTTTTTGCTCCTTGTTTTGTAGTTCGGGTTTTTATTTAAATCAGTGTGATTTTGTCGCCACAGTGCTCTTTTATTTGTTTAATTAAAAAGAGATTTAAAAGCAGTAGAGGATTCACTGATTATAAAATGAAATACGGAAATTTAATTGTCCATTGTTCTTCGTGTTTAGTTAATAACTAGGAAAAGAAGTTATTTATTTTTAACACAGGCAAAGCAAAGTCAGTTAGTACATAATATAAAACAAGGCAACTGTTTTTGTTAACAAATACCTCTCAAATTGTATTCTCAGGCCATCGGATAATTGTTTCTACTTCACAAACGTAATCGCCTACACAATGGTACACACCTGCAGTGACGGAGCCAACATCAATAAAGTTTTCAAAACAGACAAGCTCCTGGAAACCTCGCCACACTCGGTGTGTAGACATTTCAGTCTGGATGATTCAATAAACGAAATTTAAATACAAAAATTAAAGAAATCAGGCGCGGGACTGTTGACAGAAGTGAAAACTGTAATGAATATAAATTGTTGGTCTTATTTTTTGAAACTGAAATTTAACTATTTCAACACTACCAAAGTAAACTGTTTCAACACAACTTACAAAATGATGAAGCACAATGTCCATTTCAGAAGTATTACCAAGTAAATTATTTAAACACAACTTACGAAATGAGGAAGCACAATGTCCATTTCAGATGTATTACCAAGTAAATAATTTCAACACAACTTACGAAATGAGGAAGCACAATATAAATTTCAGAGGTATTACCAAGTAAATTATTTTAACACAACTTACGAAATGAGAAAGCACAATGTCCATTTCAGAGGAATTACCAAGTAAACTATTTTAACTCGACTTACAAAATGAGGAAGCACAATGTCCATTTCAGAGATATTACCAAGAAAAATATTTTAACACAACTTACAAAATGAGGAGCACAATGTCCATTTCAGAGGTATCACCAAGTAACGTATTTTAACACAACTTACAAAATGAGGAAGCACAATATCAATTTCAGAGGTATTACCAAGTAACGTATTTTAACACAACTTACGAAATGAGGAAGCACAATATCAATTTCAGAGGTATTACCAAGTAACGTATTTTAACACAACTTACAAAATGAGGAAGCACAATATCAATTTCAGAGATATTACCAAGCAAACTATTTTAAAACAACTTACGAAATGAGGAAGCGCAATGTCCATTTCAGAGGAATTACCAAGTAAACTACTTTAACTCAACTTACTAAGTGAGTAAACACAATATCCATTTCAGAGGTATTACCAAGTAAACTATTTTAAAACAACTTACGAAATGAAGAAGCACATTGTCCATTTCAGAGGAATTACCAAGTAAACTATTTTAACTCGACTTACAAAATGAGGAAGCACAATGTCCATTTCAGAGATATACCAAGAAAAATATTTTAACACAACTTACAAAATGAGTAAGCACAGTGTCCATTTCATTGGTAGCACGCATGTGTTTGATATCGTGATTCGATTGTGGGAAGTTACGGTACGGTGCGCGAGATTTCGTTCCAATACGGGCCGTAAGAAGTTTTCACTCCAATAATGCAGTGCCTCCACACATCGCTCTGATCCGTTGATATCCAAGATTTGGACGATTTACAGCTGACGAACAACAGGGAAACGATTCGAAAACTTGAAATCGGCCATATTATTGCGTGCAAATAATGGCTTAAGTTTTGACTGTTTAATTTAAAATATAGTGTTAAATAAATTACTTTACAAAGCATCCTCAGTTTTTAAGTTGATAAAGAAAGCATTCTCAGTCCCAATGTATAGGCTACCACAGTTAATTGTAATAACATTATTATGTTAAAAGAATTTTAGGTTTTGACATGAAGAAATCGATTTAAATCATAAATTTACAGCGTTTGTTAACCGAGTTAAAAACTATTGTATACCATTAATATTAGTTGGCCTCAAGCGATTTCAGTCCGTCCTATAATTTGCAGTTTATATCATAGTCGAAGTTTATTAGCGAAATTCCATAGGAAAAATGAGCTATTGCAGTGGCCCTTATGGTGAGACCTAAGGTCGGGAGTAGCAAATGAGCACCGATAGTGGTCCTCAGAACACGTTTTGGGGTGTCAATAAAAATTCATATATATATATGTATATATAAGTGTTCGCACTCTAGCGGCCGCATTTTAAGTCCGATTTGGTCCAAATTTGGTACACTTGTTGGTTGTCTATGTCGCTCAGACGAGTTCGTTTGCCAAAAAAAAAAAACCAACAACCGGAAGTACGTTTTTTGACAGGAAGTAACTATTTTTTGAGATTTTCACTACGAGAATGAAGTTTGTTTAGAGTTTTTTCTAAAAATATAAATGTAGGATGTTATTCTGCACATTTTGTTTTTTTACGCGACCTTATAGCTCGCTTGGTTCCCCCAAAATCGACCAAAACGTAAAATACCATAAAAGTACCCGGTTCGAAGCCAAGCGGTGCAAACTCGCGAGGCCACTAGGCACAAACAAATTCTACTAATATATTGCGTACACACGGACATCTGTTCAACGCCTTCGTGAGCGGACATATTTCCCAAATTGTTGGTTGAAACCCTAAAACATAGGCATATAAACTTAATTTTGGAAATTTGATCAACTCACGTCAGCGGTCCAGCTGCGTGGTCGAATTATTTCTTGTTATTGATGAAGGTTAATAGTTAAGTTATGGATAATAATTGGTTTGTTCTACCAGGCATCCTATACCAACACAGTAAACACAACAATATCGTATGTACATTTGCTGTCATTATTTTAAACTTAGCAATTATCCTTCAGCCGATTGTTTTGACAGTTACACCATCCGATAGGGTATCAAAAGGGCTACAGAAAAGATTTCTAGAAATTTTTGAGTAATTTAGGTTTGAAGTTTTCAAACAGCCGCCATTTTGAAACGCATGACTTGATATAATCGCTTACTTTTCTGGAGATACATCATTATTAAGTTAAACTTTACGCCAAGTTTGAGCTCATTCGGTCTACAATTCATTTTGATCGAAACATTTTTTATCTCAATATTTATAAACTTAGTGGGAAAAAAAATCTTATGTTAGGCCTAGAGTGATGAACCAGCACATGTATTTACATTTATTACTGTAGCAAAAAATTGAATAGAATAACAGATAAAACATTTGGTTGCTCCAACGTTTCCATTAACGGCAGATTTCAAACTTTGAAGCAATTATTTGTACTTCTAACTTTTAGGTTAGGTTTTTATTAAAGTGTAGACTTTATCCTTGTTGGTTCTTTTAACCTTATGAATTATTTTGTAAAAAAACAAAATGGTGAATATCTGGAAAGCGAAGCCTTTTTGGGAAAAATTGTATTCTTCTTTTCTCTTTAATTTGACCCGTAGGTCCATTTTTTAAATTTGGCTGTTTACTTATGGGACACCCTCTATAGCCTATGTGGACATTTTATGCCTTCCCAATAACACGTGTGTAACCGTTGAAAGAAAATTAAAACAAGTCTTGTATGCTTTCATAATGTTTATACATCCGTTAAACTTGAATGTCACTTAAATACAAAGTTAATTCTAAACCACGTAAAACTATGTGCAACTATTTGTAGTGGAGGGGGGGGAGTGCGCGTTGCAACGCTCCGTCTACAAACACAACAAGCTATTGCAATTTATCGTGCAAACAATGGTTTCAACAGTTCCAATTTCAGGCTAGTCGTGGAAATATAGTGCGATTGTTAAGCGTTGCTCGAAACTTGTTACTTCTATCCTTAGTTGCGGGGGGAGCAATTTGTTCAGTCAACCTAATCAATTAGTTAGATACGAGACTGTGTAATTAGCTTTGCCACAGATGCGTTAAGAGGCTTAACATTCTAGTTAATATAGGGATAAACAGAGGCAAAACTTACAAAATAATTTGTGGTTTATTCTGTCAATTTCAACCAAATTTCAAAATCTCTGTCTAAAAATTTCATACGGATTTAGGGATGAACGATACGAAGACTATCGGTATTTTTGCCGAAAAAGTAAACCGGTTCATATTAACCATTTTGGTAAGGGCGGTGTTCAAAATATAACGTTTATTATTTTCTCGTTTCAGTTGACTAATACCTACCTAACACTGTTTTGCCAAAAATGAAAGATATAGAAGTCATAGAAACAACCTCTCGCATTTCAAACAAGATTGCTGATGGTTTAAAGCTAACAAAAAATAGTTCCCGTCTATAAGAAGGGGAATAGAAATTTTCCTGAGAGTTATAGATCTATCGCTTTAGTTCATATATTAAGTAAGATCATAGAATCATGTAAGTTTGTTAAGCTACATATACCTCTATAACAATAATCTATTTATATAAAAGCGAAATACCACTCACTCACTCATCACGATTTCTCAAAAAATACCGAACGGATTGAAATGAGATTTGGTATGTAGCTTCCTCTAGGGCCATAGGTGCTCACTAAGAAAGGGTTTGAAAAAATTTGAAATTTTAGGGGGGGGTTTGGGGGGATCAAAGTTATTAAAAAACGACTTCTTCAAAACTACGGAATGGATTGGAATGAAATTTGGTATGTAGCTTCCTCTTGGGCCATAGGTGCTCACTAAGAAAGGGTTTAAAAAAATTCGAAATTTTAGGGCGGTGTTTGGGGGGATCAAAGTTGTTAAAAAACGATTTCTTCAAAACTACCGAATGGATTGGAATGAAATTTGGTATGTAGCTTCCTCTAGGGCCATAGGCGCTCGCTAAGAAAGGGTTTAAAAATAATCGAAATTTTAGTTGGGGTATGGGGTGATCAAAGTTACTAAAATCATAATTTGAGATCTTTTATTATTATGACAATAGTGGTTTTATTATTTAAGATCTATATATATATATATATATAAGCCAAATACCACTCACTGACTGAACACTTAAAAAGAATACAATTACGTTAAAAAGACTGAAAATACCAACCACCATGGCAACGCCGTACGGGTCAGCTAGTTTGCTATATGAGCACCAATATAGTTTTAGGCCTAAGTGTCCAACTGCCATGGCTGTTGAAACTATTGTAAATAAATTATTATCTCTATGTCTAGATTATTATTATGTTTAGATTTGCCCGTTGCCGGTATCGGGCCGTGTAACATGTGTGAGCTATTAACATTTGTGTGTTTTTTAATTGTTTTAACTTTTGTGACGACCTCGATTGAGTGATTTGTGTGTTTTGTACGGCCTGATGATGGAAACGCAGTTTCGAAACCGCGGTAGCCTTTACGAGGTGACTAAATAGACCACGAGACGGTAAACTATAAGTACAATATTATTGCACTTATCATCGTTTGAGAATAGACTTGTTACTGGTACGTGCCTAATTGATTTATGCGAAGCCTTCGATTGTATATCGCACAGAAAGTTGTGTAGCAAGCTTGAAAATATGGCGTAAAACACATGGAATTAAAATTAATAGAGTCATATCCAAGCAATAGGAAGGAAATGGTTGTAAGCAGTAACGATGTGTCCGGTTGTAAGGATGTAATCTCGGGTGTGCCACAAGGTTCTGCTTTGGGACCTTTACTTTTTTTAGTCTTTGTCAATGATTTCAGCTGTAACATCGGCTTGTCAGTCTTATATGCCGATGACGCAACATTAATGTGTTCTCATGAAGATGGTGTTGTGGCAGGTGCTTTATTAAAACATTCTGTAGAAAAAGCAAAAACCTGATTTCATGCAAACTGCCTAAAGATATGATAGTAAGACTGAGTATAATCAATGTAATGCAGTATAATGTTTAATAATGTATCACCAGTCAAGTCAGGACTTCTTTAATACAGGAGGATTCAGAAAGAAACGGAGAAACTTTCAGGACATGTTTTACTAGTGAAAATAAAGAAAAAAGTTCATATAAACATAGTTTTGAAAATGCTTCGTTTTCAAGTTATCCTCCAATTTGTTTTTTTTACAAAATACTTGATATCTTTGGATGTAGGAAATATATTGAACGTAAATATTGGACACATTTTGTTATGATTTATTATACCCATTTACAAAAAAAAAAAAGAAAGTATTGTTTATATATTTACAAAATGGCGGCCGTTTAGAATTTTTTATGTATAATATCTCGGTATATTATGGAGAACTACCAAGATAAAATGTTTTACTTTTTAGCCAATAAATCGGTTATCTTTTAAGTTACAGAAATAATAAAAAAAGTTGTGTTTGTCATTAAATAAGGAAATATTTAGTTTCTTGAAATGTTTTTGTAAAGTTAGCGGTTTTCGAGATATTTTACATGAAACATTTTTGAAAACGCCGCCATTTTGAAAATATATGAAAAAACGTTTTGATGTTTTATGTCATCCAAATATGTATCCAAAATTTGCGTTCAATATATTCCCCACATCCAAAGATATTAAATATTTTGTAAAAAAAAAAAAAAACTGAAAAACGAATCATTCCCGAACATTACTCCAACAGCATCTTAAGGCGAGGAATTCATAATTAATAAAGTTTTAGTTAAACAAGGATTCGAAAAAAGTTTTTTCTGCATAGTAGGCCTATGGTAAAATTTTCGAAGAGAAATGTGTTAATATTCAGTATTCACAGTTTTGCGGATTATGCTTTATAGCCCAGTCGGTAGGGGTAATTTTAGACCAAAAGTTCCAGTAATTTACAATATGGCTGATTTTTTTTTATAAGTACATTAAAGTATGTAGATTAACATAAAAAAACGTTTACCAGTCTATCGATTTCCCAAAGTCGAAAAAAAATCGATTATCATTTTTTTTTCGATTATCCTTAATATTTCGAGCTGGGATGAAGATAGAGAAAAATAAAAAATACCACCGTGTAGGGGAGGTAATTTTCAACCAAAAAGGTTATATTATGTATTTATTTCGTCCGAGCAATGGTTTGTCTGGAAAAAATTCGATAATGCAGGTATGTATTTTGCAGCAGGGGAAATCACTAAAAGGGGACATCTTATTCATATATGAAGCGTTGGCTCATTCTAAATTGGCCGAATTTTAATATATCGAATTAAAACTTGACATAGGAGTTAAAATATATATATTAAACATTTATGCTGAGTCTCAGCTTGTTATCTTGATAATGACCCGATCTAGGAGTCGATTTCGATCATCGATTTTAGGAGTACCGGACCCACGAACTAATTTCAATCTATTCCAGTTTCATCAATTTTTGGAATATCAACACCAAATTTGTTTTACAAGTTGAGTACACCAGTATAAATATTCTTAGTAAGTATGAACGATTTTTTTCTTGATATTTTTAAAAACGAGGCGCTTGAAAATAGTCTTCTGTTTTACCTATCTCGTTTTAACTATAACACTTTTGGATTCAACGACTCCATTTTCCACATTTTTGAACATATCGATTTAAAAATTAATACAGAAGTTAAAAACACAATTGTTTTTTGCTATACTTATTTAAAAAAATATATTTAAAAAATTGACTAATCTGCAGCCGATTAACTCAAGCGTTTGGATGAAAAATCTAAAAAGGTCTAAAATTATACTTTTTTAAGTTACTTGTGCTTTGAAAAGTAAATGATAAAAACGGTTTATACTCCTTAATCTTGTTTGAATCCATATATTTAGCTTGTAAAAAAACTTTCAGGTTGATATTTTGAAAATTCTCTAAACTGGAGCTGTTTAAAATGAATTGGTTGGTCCGGTACTCCTAAAATCGAGAAACCCATTGATAAGTCAAGTGGCTCTAGATCGGGTAATTTTCAAGATAACAACCTGAGACTCAGCATAAATGTTTAAAATATATATTTTAACTCCTATGTCAAGTTTCAATTTGATATATTAAAATTTGGCCAATTTAGAATAAGCCAACGCTTCATATATGAATAAGATGTCCCCTTTTAGTGATTTCCCCTGCTGCGAAATACATGCCTGCATTATCGATTTTTTTCCAGACAAACCATTATTTGGACGAAATAAATATATACGACCTTTTTTGTTGAAAAATACCTCCCCTACACGGTGGTAGTTTTTATTTTTCTCTATTTTCATCCCAGCTCGAAATATTAAGGATAATCGAAAAAAAAATGATAATCGATTTTTTTTCGACTTTGGGAAATCGATAGACTGTAAACTTTTTTAAATGTTAATGTACATACTTTAAGGTACTTATTAAAAAAAAATCAGCCGTATTGCAAATTACTGGTTGTTTTAACGTATACCGACTGGGCTATTAGAAGATATTGTTATTATCCTTCTATTTATTGTTTGTTTATTTACGTGATTTCGTTTGCCTTATTATTTTTGGTGTCATTTGTATTTGTATTACGTTGATTGAGGTTAAGTGGAAGAGAGGACCCAATGGTAATAACATATACTAAAAAATTACAGACTTATACAATTATTTCATTATATTCACTATCTTCAGAGATATTATGGTATACTAATCTGTACGATGTTTGCATAAATCTACCGTAAATCACGAACTACCAAGGACATTTTAGATTGTATCTTCACAATCGTAATTTTCACTACTACACGCCGTTCAGGAAATTTTCTTACAGTATTACTATACTTCTACCATGACTACTGTCACTAATATACGTCTCACTTTATCAAATCATACTCAATTTTAGCCGAATTTTCGAAGAAAATACGAGCTATTACACTCGACCCAACTTGAAAACGGTTGGTCGGTGGAGAGTAGTAGGCTACTTTGTTTCTATACGTTTCAGACCATTTGAAGACAATGCCGAAAATTCATTAATTTATATACATGTTTTATTCCCGGATTGATAAGTGGTAGTAAATATGTGTAGATTTATTGGTAAAAATCTATTAGGATTCTTTTAAGATACGCTTTTTTTGGTTTTTCAATCCGATTAAAAAAGGTGACGTTAGACTGTTTAATCATTTTTGGGTAGGAATTTGAGGAGTTTGTAAGCCCGAGTTTAATTTGTGAGTTACATCATTAGAAATTCAATTACATTTACTATAATCTTGTGCAAAGGTATTTTAGGAACTGTTCCTGAAACAAGGTACAAAATGTATAGGAAACTCCCAGTATTTAATACTAGTTATTCCCGGCTATAGTAATGCGGCAGTGCTGCTTACGTTTTTTTTTTAAATATTAATAATTAAGGCGTTCAGACTAAAATCGTTTATAAATGAAAACCTTTTTTTCGTAAGTTCAGTTTGTTAATTTTTGGTTTATGTGTAAATAATTACTTTAACCTACAATGTAATATTAAAGTGTCTACATATTATTTTGCAGCCACAGTATACAACGGGCTAATCCTCTAATCTGTGACGTTGTATTCACGATAAAATAAACTAGTTTCACAACTTGCAAACTGAATAACGTCGTATTACAAGTTGCAATACAATATGTGTGCCGATACTTACAGTTTGATTAAGTACGTGACTTGCTATTTCTCCGCAGAGACTCTCAATGTAATTTTGCACAAAGGTAACTTAAAGGTGTCAACTGTCATGCCAGTATAATGCTAGACATTATCGTGCAGACAATATCTACACTGCACAAAAACAGCTCATCCTAAATATTCATTCTGGAAAAAGTAATGAAATGTGCGTTTTTTAAAATAATTAAACGGTTTTGTGAAGTTCGTGCGTTTGATATTCGGTATTAAAGGTGTTAAACTTCTGTCGTTTTGAAAATCAACGAACACAATTGAATTCTTGGCAACCAAAAAAAGTGCTAAAAATGAAAGAGAAACAATATACTTTCATTTTATTATACTTATAGCCCGACTGGATTGTTATTAATTAATTACCATAATTGAGAATGACTGAATGATAGTCGAAACGTGTCATATGAAGTGGTAATAGACTATATTTCATAAACATTAAGGATTGTTCGGCAGCATCACCTCACAAACAAGGTAATTAATTAGTAATTAATATACTTTCATAACTTTTACAACATGAATATGAGTACTTAAACACCCCATGTTATTAAAAATGTTAGCTGTAATTCTTTTGAAATAGAGGCCATAGGATTTTAACAACGAGAATATATTGAAAAACTTATATCTCAAAAAACAAAACGATAGTTTTCGTGTTCTTAAATAATGTCTTTTCGAAATGTATGCCACACGACAGAAGGCCTACCAACAAATAATTTTTAAGTTTTGATCATTGGACTACAATTTGTTTGTTCCCCAACTTTATTCCGGTAAGTCTAATGCAGGAAGAGGAGCAGAGTACAGCACAAGCAATATCGTAATACCATATATAATTAGTAAAAATGCTTTATAACTTTGCGAAATTACGTCATTACTTTATTTTTTACTGAGAAACTTGTATTGTTAAACAAAGGGGCAGACATACAATCTGTAATTAAATTACAAGTAAAACAACATAGACCAAGACCGGAAGTTGAACCCGGGTCCTTTATGTTTCCGTCGTAATGCTCTGCAAAAAAAAAAAAAAAAAATAAAAAATAAAAATATTTATACAATCTATATGGTCCTGCTTTATCGCCTTAAAGGTCTGCTCCAGTAACAATAAAATGGATTTTTATCCCATAAGAGCAATGTTAAATTTCAAACCATTTATTTCGTTTACTTTTTATCATAAAATTGTTTGCAAGGTCTCATTTTAAGCACAGTCACAATACGCATCCGTCTTGCAATTTACATTTTTTTAAATGCTTTTGATTTGTTGTGTAATTGACATTTTGTAAGTACAAAGTTTGAGTTTTTTCCTAACTCAATAAAAAATTAATAATTAAAAATAATTTGCAAGAAGGATCCGAAATTTTATAAGGAATATTCAATTTTTTTTTCAACATTCAATTACAAAAAATAGATTTATAAAATGGTTTGAAATGAGGCAATGCCAAAGCGTTCAGCTGCAAGAAATTGCACTGTTTAGATAGGGAACAGTGATACCGGAAGTGCGTTTCCAAGCAACCGGAAACGCTACCGCTTCTCACTGTATCCCTATCTAAACAGTGCAATTTCTTGCAGCTGAACGCTTTGACATAGCCTCATTTCATACCATTTTATAAATCCATCCATAAGTCTATCTTTTGTAATTGAGTGTTGAAAAAAAAAACTGAATATTTTTCTGAATATTTTGGATCCGGCTTGAAAATTATTTTTCATTATTAATTTTTTGTTGTGTTAGGAAAAATTCAAACTTTGTACTTACAAAATGTCAATTACACAACAAATCAAAAGCATTTAAAAAAATGTAAATTGCAAGACGGATGCGTATTGTGACTGTGCTTAAAATGAGACCTTGCAAACAATTTTATGATAAAAAGTAAACGAAATAAATGGTTTGAAATTTAACATTGCTCTTATGGGATAAAAATCCAAGATGGCCGCCACTACAGCAGACCCTTAAGGTACATAACCCGTAAACATATAAACTCTAAAAATCACTATACTTTGCGCAAAGATTCGTGGCGGCTAAGCTCTTGCTTAGGACGGTCGGGGAGGTGTCCCTACCCCTAATTAACCCTCGCTCGGCCTCTCCGGGTTATGGTCAGAGTCACCTACTGGGCTCAAGGCATAGTCGGTACAATTTTTTTGCATTTTGACATAAAGTGTAAAAATAACGTCATATTTGTAATATGCATCAAATAACAAGAATATTAAGTCCAAACACGATATAATTGCGTGTTTTTATATACTTTTTGAAAAACTGCAGCATCTATTGAACATAAAAACAACAAAAAGTGTGCTCAATATTTAACAAAAATGTAAGCGCCATTATATATGTTTATTGACTATAATAATAACATAATAATAACAGTAGTCAGCTGTTTCCTATATAATATTTCCATTATCAGCTGATTACAAACTTAAATAGGTTTTGTGAACAAATTATGTGTGTATGTTGCCGTTAAGAAGGTAAAATAAATCAAACCTAATTTTAGGTTAGGCCTAGACTGGTGAATCAACACATATATTTCTTGAATGTATTTACATTTACATTACCATAGCAACTAATTGAATAAAATAACAGATAAAACAGTTAATGCGTATGTACAGCTTAGTACAAAACAACATTTTAAGTTAGGCCTAGACTGAATAAACGCCTGTTTCAACACACACAAACCAATAAAAACTTGCGTTGTGGAATTTAAAAATAAGACAAACTATGTTACATCCTATTTAAAAATAAATAAGACATATTATAATTTAATAGTAGGCCTATTTATTGATAATATAGGCTACGGTAATTGATAGTGAATAACCAATATTAACAGTTGATTCAAAATATAAAACCATTTTTTCTATTTATAACTATTTGGTTAGGTTTTTTATTAAGTATAGACCTCAGCCTTACTGGTTCTTTTAATCTTTATTATAACTGCTGTTAAAAAATATACGAAATAATTTGATTTGAACATTTAACATTATTTACTATCTTAGTTTTGAGGTCATTATTAATCCCTACGCCTTTATTATAAATAATACATAACATATGTTTTTAGAAGGTTTCATCGGGGGTTGGCGTCCGGAGCACTCAGGGGTCTCCCCTAGTTGATAAATAATTTATATTTTATCTACATATCATACACATTTAAAGACTCTTTAAACATACACCTATTTAAAGAGCACTAATCAAGCCACATATATCTGATAAAGGACACATACTTTAGTCGAAATTAAGAAAATCTTTTTTACTTGTCATTTTATTTGATCAATAATAATTAGTCTGACAAACTACATGTGGCTAAACATATTTTCTTTTTTAGGGATATGGTTTCACCTTCAGCTCCTGTGAGAATCTGGATAACACTTTATGTACACAATTTTGTTAATACAGTAGATATAGTTTGTAAATTAAATAATCTTACAAATATATCTTGTTCTGTAAACTGTCTTTTATTTTAAAACAAAGTGAATAGGTACTTAATAGCATCGCAATTATATCGTGTTTGGACTTAATGTTCTTGTTATTTGATGCAGATTACAAAAATGACGTTATTTTTACACTTTATGTCAAAATGCACAAAAATTTACCGACTGTGCCTTGAGCCCAGTAGGTGACTCATGACCATAACCCGGAGAGGCCGAGCGAGGGCTAATTAGGGGTAGGGACACCTCCCCGACCGTCCTAAGCTCTCAGCCGCCACGAATCTTTGCGCAAAGTATAGATGTACTTACAGTCTGAGTTAAGGCATTGAAGAAACAACACTATAGTTATAGGTTACTATAGGTTACTTGCAATACAGTAAATAGAAAAATCATTAAATATTAGATGTTGTTAAAAAAACTAATTTATTGTTTTAATATTCAAGTTACAAGCAAGAACACCTCATACTATACTAAGTATAAGTCACGTGAGTTGATGCTTTCATAGTAAACAGGCTTTTTGAAACATATGTTCTACCATTAGGTAAATTGAAACTCCCATAACAACAAATTCAATACACGACATTTTCCCGTTTACCTCGCTTTGAACTGTTCACGTAGTCAGACCAATGACTACATATTTCAATAAGACGAGAAGTGCCCATGATACAAATTCAGAGCAGGGAAGCAGGTATAAAAGTGTGTTTGTGCAATCGACCGCTAGGATTCTACGGTCAAGGTCACATGACATTCGGACCTCTCTGTCTCTCCACCTCTTTCCATCCTTGTCGCACACTCGGCTGGCAAAACGGGCCCTGAGAGCTCCTAGCGACTGATGGCGAAAACTCACTTTTATACCTACTTTCCTCGTCTGAATCCTACAAATTTAAACTGTTCGTCTTATTGATATGTAGGCATCGGTCGAACCGACAAGTATTTCCTATAATTTAATTTTCGTTCATGTTTGTTAACAAGATATTGTTTGCTTAATTTTGGTTTTAGACTTCATTTTGAATTTTTTACATGTTTAAGGGGACTCAGTAGGCAACAAACTAAAAAAAACTACATTTTAATTTTTTTCACCAATTTTCTAGAGAATTAAATTCTGAACATTTTGATATATTATAATATGTGGCATCCATGGAATTAATATGGTTAAATGACTGTGTAAAAATTTCAATAAATACAAGTTTTCCTGTTTTTTTGTAGTAAATATATATATACATACATAAATACCTTAGTAAAATTATGCAAAACAGCCCCAGCCGGAGACCAGATATCTAGTCATATCCCGTCAGCTTGGAAGCGAGCCAACCACCATTTGCTTTACTTCTGCCCTCCTACCCTCAAACCACAGATATGATTAGATATCTGGTTTCAACTCAGCATCTTCTGATCAGAAAGACGCTACGTTATCCACTAGACTACGGCTTCATTAAAGAAAACTGACAAATTAACAAAACTTCAGTTACTTTATTATCGGTATAAATATTCCGTGTAAAGTAAAAGATAGTTTATCAGCACCATCTAGGAGCGGTTATAACAAAAATGTACCTTCATCAGCGCCATCTAGGAGTGGTTATAGGAAGTTTGCTTGGTTGTTCTTAAGTTTGAATCTGTATAAATTGTATGTGCGAGACGTTTATGATGCAGTCCCCTTAAATGCGATTTCCCAAAATTTGTGTTTGTCAAACTTGGTGCACAGTTTTCTCAGGAACTAGTAGAGATAAACTAGTTAAATTTTTACCATATATTTCTTACCTATTAATCCACACTTTAATACAGGGAAATCTTAAATAACTTTTTGAAATAAAAAAGGTTTATATGACAATTTTGGGTAAATAAAGGAAAAAACTAAACAAAAATATTGCTAGGCAACAGAATATTTTTTTTAACAAATCCTTGTGTTAAAGTGTAGTTTATAAGACTAACAATAAAGGTGCAAAAATTCAACTACCTACGTCTAACAGTTTCTGATAAAAGTGTGCACAAAAATGACCAATTTAACACATGTAATATAGGGCCTACCGGGTCCCCTTAATGATTTATGAATACTTTTCAAGTGACTTCGGAATGAAAATGAATGAAGTACAGGTAATTAAAAGAAACACAAACATAACACAAAAACTTCATTCGAAACACAAACACAACAACTCTAAGAAACACAATTATTGGAAGGCAAACACAAAGAAATTCGTTATGATATATTGGTTACTCTGATATAAATTACATTACACTCGTGGGATTGGTTTAAATAAAAAATATGACTAATATAATTCATATCTTTCTAGAAGAGTTGAGGCCCTCTGACTCGACGCTAAATTGTGGGGGGAGGGGTGGAAGGAAGAATAACGTTTTCACACAATAGTTAATACTAAAAAAATTGAAAATACTATAGTTCACGTAGAAAGTAGTAAGACATAATAATATTAGAAATTAATGAAAATAATTGCCTATATTGAAAAATAAAAGGAGACTGTCAAACGATATGTCTTTATGACCTTCGAGCTTGATTTAATTTATAAAGGTACTATATTCTTTATTTGTATTTACCAACCAAGCATCTTTAATACCACAGAAAAACAAATCTGACCAGTTAACTTAAAAATCCCACTTTATAATTTCACTTAATTATTTTTTCCATCGGAGGAAACTTTTTATTTTGAATTCAGATACCTACAACAAGCTATTGTGGGTTTCATACAAATATTTTTAAACTAATGCATTGTTGAAAAAAATAAGTAAATTAACTGTTAAATCAGCATTTTTGTTTTAAATTTTTGAATAATTTAAAAATCCAGGTGCCCCTTTTGATCCCCTTTTGGCGACCCTATTTCCAAACTTGCCAATCATATACAAACTTGCTTTTTATAGGCCTTAACTTCACACAATTTTTAGTCGTAAAAATAGTCTTAGGTATCTTGGAATATTTCGGAAAATTATCTGCGATACGTAATATGAATTAGTCGTGGATACAGATCTATAAAGTCTATTTGGTTCTTATACCCACTGCTTGAGAAAGTCGTGTAAAATGCGAATGACTCGAAATAAGCAAAAAATGGAATTTAAATTTACAAAAATTGTTAAAACAGTCACACAGCTCATCAGATGAATGTATTTTTGGTTTATGCAGCGCTACCTTTAGGCCTCTGGATAACATTTAAGGGAGCCAGTATGGATTTGCAGGCGCATCCCCAAAAACAAAGATTGGCAATATGCAAAATACAATTGTCTTATTTCACGACAGTATTCATTTAAATTTCTAGTCATATATTAACTTTCTAACTTTACGACTCAAATAGTCAACATGTACCGACCAATCTAAGCGTTTATCAAACAAGACACCCAAGTATTTGTAGGAGTCAACTCCATCGATGATACTACAGCCACAGAGCTTAATTAGGTAATTCCAACACGAATGTAATTTAATGCGTTCATAAGGACAATCGCTAATGGGCCTAAGGGTTATAGGAAGGAACATTGTTTTAGATATGTTCAAACATTTTGATCGAACCATTTTTTCGCTACCGACAAATCCTTAACAACCTTCCCTTGTAGCTTCTTCCCAACTATTACCCTTGAATAAAGCGGCCGTATCGTCCGAAAATAGGTAAAAGTTACCATTAATATTGATTTTAGACAAATTTTTATATAAAACAAAAACCGAATAGGTTTTTTTTCCCCGGATGACGCAATATTCAACAGGCTCACTATTTTACTTTTACAGGCTGAGGTTCGCTATTTACTTCATATCATTTGTTTCCTGTTCCAAAAATAGCTTTCGAACCATGAGTACGAAGTATAGTTGCGGACAACCTAACTCTGAACCATGAAAAGGTTAGGGTCTTCCGCCCACCCAACCCTAATTAGTGACGCTTGGCTGCACTCAATGAGAACAAGTACTAAGTGCCTAATACCAAAAAGTCAGTTAAATTATTGTCCAAAATTATTAAAAACCATTATCACATTACGTTTTATATTTAAATTTCGATTATTTTTATACTAAATTTGATGTAAATCGGACAATTTTGACCAACTTGTACCGCCAAACTAGTTTTTCTTTTTAAAACTAACTTTGAATGAACAGTGGAACTAAAATACAATTCATATAAAAACGTGAACAAATTGAGGGACAAAAAATACTCTATGTATGATTGTAATAATTTTGTATTGCTTGATAACCAGAACAAATCGCCGGTTTCAAGGAATATTTGAAAACATAATTAATATACTATGTAACTTAATTTAATATACAATAAATACAAAATAATACATAGCGATAAAAAAGTTAATGTACTTGAGCGAAAATTAGATTGTCTTATATCATGTTTTATTTGTATTTACCATAATTATATTTTAGGAATGTACAGAGTGTCCAGTAATTACGGGGTCAAACTTCGGGAAATGGTTCTATATGGGTCAAAATAAGAAAAAAGTTTATATAAACATAGGCCCGAAAAGGCTTTGTTTTCCAGATATCCGCCATTTTGTTTTTTGTACAAAATAATTGAAATCTAGAGAACGGTTTGACTGATTGAGTTGAAACTTGGCACGAAGTTTAACCTAACAATGATATAACTAAACAAAATAAGTAATTAAATCCAATCATGCGTTTCAAAATGGCGGCTGTTGAACAAACCAATTATTACACATAACTATTATCCTTCATCCGATTGTTTTTACAGTTACACCATCCGATAGGGAATCAAAAGTACTAAAAAATCATAGGGCCGGCCTTTTTTACAAAAGAAAAACTAGTTTGGCGGTACAAGTTGGTCAAAATTGTCCGATTTACATCAAATTTAGTATAAAAATAATCGAAATTTAAATACAAAACGTAATATGATAATGGTTTTTAATAATTTTGGACAATAATTTAACTGACTTTTGGTATTAGGCACCTAGTACTAGTTTTCATTGAGTGTAGGTAAGCGTCACTAATTAGGGTCGGCTGGGCGGAAGTCCCTAAACTTTTCCTGGTTCAGAGTTAGGTTGTCCGCAACTATACCACAAAACCCTATTAAGTCCAAATATATAAATACATACTTAGGTGTCGGTGGAAGGGTGTCCGGTCAATTGCGGACACGGACAATTGCGGACACATCATTAAAGCGGGCAATTGCGGACAACAGGGACTACTGCTACCTGACAAGGGTTTTACAGGTACAACAGTGACTAAACAGTTTAGGTAAGTCCTCTAGTTTTTTTTTTAATTATAATTATATAAAGTGATAATACGACGAAATATTATTACTATGCAAATATTATAATCATACTGTTATCGGCAAAATACTGTGACTAAACAGTTTAGGTAAGTCCTCTAGTTTTTTGTTATTCTCATTATATAAAGTGATAATACGACGAAATATTATAATTATACAAATATTATAATCATACTGTTATCGGCAAAATACTGTTATATGTATATAGTAGCTATAAGATATGACGAAGCCTACTTAAGCTGATTTTAAACACGCCAAAATGATATCATTTTGACAGACGCCAATATGATATCATTTTGACAGTCCACAGCCTGTATAAAGTGTGATGAAAATCAGTCGTAAAAACCTGTGTATATCAAAGCTGTTGTATTAGTCACATTACTTCTTTATTTTTCCAGAAGATAGTGTCCGCAACTTTCCAGTATTGAAATATTTGCATAGACCTGTCAAACCCTTGTCAGGTAGCAGTAATCCCTAGTGTCCGCAATTGACCGCTTTAATGATGTGTCCGCAATAGTCCGTGTCCGCAATTGACCGGTATTCGGTGGAAGTTTAACAGGCGATATTGTCCCCTATTTATGTTTTGTCTTGTATTCGTAACGAGAAATTATATTTTGACAGTTTGTCGGATTGTTAAACTTGAAAGGGTAGACCATTGGTTTTGCCGAGTAGTTTGATATGACATCTGTGTAATATGATTTCCAATGGCTTGCATCTAGGAAACGCAGTTTGTTGGGAGCTTACTAGCAAGGACATGACGTAATGGAAAGGAGTTATTAGTTTGATTATTGTAGCTCGTGCATCACTGAAGATGACGACAATGTCGTTGAAACGCGTTTGTGTTAGTAAACGTATTATTGTGAGATCTTGTTTTCAAGTTTTATTCTATTAAATAATAATAATGTAAACTATTTTGTATTTGTTTTTGTAAAATAATTATATGTACTTAAGAAATTATTAAGAATACACAAAGCGTTTCGTGCTTCACACGCCATTCCGAATATTGGGAGTATTTTCAATACACGATGCATTGCGTGCTTCTCTTCTCGACTTTTCCCTTGTCAAACCAGCATCTTCCTCTATGTAACAAGAAATCCTGATTTCTTGCTTTAGAAATATATTTTTTGGTC
>JAGFPH010004455.1:98753-111654 GCA_018207615.1 Philaenus spumarius | reverse complement strand
ACTCTTGGGGACAAAATTCTTCATCCGAATGGCTTGGTAATTTTTCGTTATAATTAATAGTTACAACGTAAAAAATATTAAAAATCACCCTATAGCGGCGGTAGGTTACGCGGACATTGCTCATCCTAAATCCATTTAAAACCCGCAATTATTCAAATAGCGTTTTTAAAAAAATACCAAACTCTTGGGGACAAAATTCTTCATCCGAATGGCTTGGTAATTTTTCGTTATAATTAATAGTTACAACGTAAAAAATATTAAAAATCACCCTATAGCGGCGGTAGGTTACGCGGACATTGCTCATCCTAAATCCATTTAAAACCCGCAATTATTCAAATAGCGTTTTTAAAAAAATACAAAACTCTTGGGGACAAAATTCTTCATCCGAATGGCTTGGCAATTTTTCGTTATAATTTAATAGTTACAACATAAAAAATATTAAAAATCAATGTTTTAAATTGTTAACAAAAATTAAACAAAATATTTTTCTTAATTTTTAAAAAGCCATTTGCATGCATATTGACCATAGCTTTAAAATGACATATCGTTTATAATTTTCCGATCAAAAATAAAGGAAAAATTTGGATTTTAATTTAACATTGGTCTTATGGAGTGTCAGCCAACATGGCCGACAGCTAGAGCCGACCCTTAAGGGGATTCCCTACTGAAAATAGGGTTTTTATATAATAGACCTTTTTTTATTTATGAACCATTTTTTTAATATTCATTAGAACCTAAAAAAATTGTTTACACTTATAGGAATGGGGGACAATTTTTTTTACATTGCCTTTTTTGTTTTTTTAGGCAAAAAATATGTTTAAAAAAATGTTATAACTTTTTTATTACTGAACCAATTTGGCCGTTTGATATCATGTTTTAAAGTATATAAAAAGCACTAACTTTTGGTGTATAGTCATATTCTTACCATTAAAAGTTTAGTAGTTACGACCTTACAAAAATAATATATATATATATATATATATATAAAACAAATTTGTGATTTACAATTTTTTTAAAAAATACTCTTGTATTTGTCCTAGAGCAATAAAAATACCCAAAAAGTTGCATTATAAGCTACTTAAGATGTGGTAAACATTTTATCACTTTAGCTTTAGCAGTTAAAATGTTATAAGAACTTTTGTGTGAAAAATATCAAAATTGAAAAGTTGCGGGAAATCGTGATTTAAGATTCCATTAGTTATTTTAGCAGCCATACAGGGGAATAACTTGCACAACCAGTATTTGTAGTCAAGATAGGCTATGTTTTACTTACATATTGGAGGCATTGAAAGCCTAATAATAAACAATATTGTCCTTATTTGCAATTACTTTAAAAAAATAAAAAATCTTATTTTTTAGTCCAAATAGCAAACATAAAAAAGTTCAACTCGACCAAAAGTAGCTGAGCACATTGCTTTGAATACATTTTTCACACTGATATAAAGAACTTTTGTGGCATAGGCTATGTTATGTTTTTCTTAAACCTTATAAACTATAGAATCAGGAAAAAAGAAAAAAATATTTTGGTTTTTTTTTTGAAAATGGTCATTTTACTTTCTCACTATACTATAGTAGGCCTATAGAGAAAGTATAGTAATCGCAAAAAAAATCCATGTTGAGATTTTTGTGGAAATATTCGTTTTGGGACCCCCTGAGTCCAAAAAAGTGGTTTTTACAAAATGTCTGTCTGTATGTATGTCTGTATGTCTAGGGATGTCTGTATGTATGTATGATGTTTGTATGTATACAAAGCTAGAGAGAAAACTATTCGATCGATTTCAACCAAATTTGCACAAGACATGCCCAGTACGCCTGTATAGATGCACGAAAAATGGTTTTGAACAATTTTGGAAAACAACCCCCTTTTTGGCCAAAAAACCCCCAAAAAATCAGTTATTTTTTTTTATAAAAAAACGGCTCTAACGATTTTGATAAAATGTGGCTTATTTGTAGCTTTTAATGTGCCTTACCATATACAAAAACCCGCATCTTTCTAAAAATTCTCGTTTAGCTAATAATAATAATAATAATAACTGATTTTTGGGGGTTTTTGGCCGTTAAGGGGGTTGTTTTTCAAAATTTTTCAAAACCTTTTACGTGCATCTATAAAGACCTAATTGACGTGTTTGGTGCAAATTTTTCGAAATCGATCGAATAGTTTTCTCTCTAGCTAATAATAATAATATTTATTAGTTAATCGCATACTTTAATAAAAGTATACAAAGCTAGAGAGAAAACTATTCGATTGATTTCAACCAAATTTGCACCAGACATGGCCAGTAGGCCTGTATAGATGCACGAAAAAAGGTTTTGAAAATTTTTGAAAAACAACCCCCTTTTTGGCCAAAAAACCCCCCAAAAATCAGTTATTATTTTTTTATAAAAAAACGGCTCTAACGATTTTGTTCAAATTTGGCTTATTTGTAGCCTTTAATGTGCCCTACCATTACAAAAACCCGCATCTTTCTAAAAATTCCCGTTTAGCTAATAATAATAATAATAACTGGTTTTTGAGGGTTTTTTTGGCCATAAAGCGGGTTGTTTAAAAAAAAAAATTTCAAAACCTTTTTACATGCATCTATAAAGACCTAGTTGACGTGTTTGGTGCAAATTTTTTCGAAATCGATCGAATAGTTTTCTCTCTAGATAATAATAATAATAATATTTATTAGTTAATCTCCAACTTTAATAAAAAAACTCTCCTACTCAACCCTACAAGTCACAGTGAATCTGTTTAGTAATTTAAATATATTTGTGAGAAAGTATGTGCCAGTTCCTGGTACCGTTTATTTTAGTAGGGAATCCCCTTAACACTAATAAAGCTTTGTTTAGACAAACAAAAAACTTTTTAAAGTTATTTTTAAGTCTGCTCTAGCCTCGCTCAGGAAAGTATTTTATCCGTGAAATTTAAAGGTGCGTAGGCCTACATACTTGCTGGCACGCGCGCCGCTTGTGCGCATTGAATTCTATTTCGTCATAATTGTGCGGAGCGCACGCCACTCACGGCGATCCATCTCCTATCGGTTTTTCAACGAACACTTTGAATACTTGCCGTTCATATTTGGACGGGAGCGTTAAAGGTTTTTCGTTTTCAGCGCGCATGTGGTTATTGTTTTTCAAGATCTATACATAATTAATTTGCTAGGGGTTATTTTGTGAGTAGAACTCCTCCTAGAGTTTTTAACCGATTTTGATGTTTTTGGTGTCATTTTACAGAGCTCACTCTGAAGTTGTGCTTCCCTTAAAATGAGCTCAATGTATGTTAAGGGCTTCGCCCCAGTGGCCCTCAAAGTTGCCATGTTAATCTTATGGAAGGTCAATCTTAAGGAAGAAGAAGAAAGATTTCTTTTGATTTTATCAGGGGCACAAAAAACAGCTGTTCGTATAAAAAGCTTAAAACAGCTGATTTTGATCAACAACTGATTTTGATCAACAACTGATTTGGATCAAAAACTGAATATAATTTTAGGTTAGGTAAATCAAGCAATAGCGAAGCATTGCCCGGTCCACTAGTAGACTATTAGTTTTCCAGTGATTAAATATTGATTTTCAAAATCGAATTAAATTAAATTAATAGATTCCTACATAAACCAAACCATTCTTTGAGATCCTCTGTAAAAGGATCATTTAAAAAATATGAAAGCAGATGCTTGGCGTGAAATATCCGCGGAGTTGGATATATAGGCTTATCTGCGGACCAGTGGAACAACAAAATAATATCTTTGCTGTCTTCATACCAGGGACGGATCTAGGGGGGAGGGGAGAGGGGGGCAGCCTGAGGTTCGTAGGGGCGGCGGCTCATAAGGTACTTTTTGATCAAATAAAATTTGAACCCTAGTTTTAGGAGAAACAAAATTTACCGTGCTGATTTTAAAACATTAGATTTAGCTTTTAAAATAAAAATAATAATAGTACAATAATTAAATAAATACATTATATTCTTTACAAAAGTTTAATAGGCATTATTTTATTTTTATAATGGATTTGTTGGCCGGGGGGCGCCAAATGCCATTCTTGCCCCGGGCGCCGACAGGTCTAGGCTTCATACCGAGGGGTTAGAAGAGCAGTTTGAAAAACAGCCTGGGAACAGGAAAAGATAAGTTGTGAATAAAATAATATATTATGTAAATCTCGTGTAATCGCCACTATCAAATAAGTTAACCATGGAAGTGGCATCAGAACTGGCCTTATTAATTCGCCCGGATTTGTTGCGTTTTGCAAGGATTTTTTCAAAAATTCACCAAATATTGTAACAATGTCACAATCCAAAAGTGTTCAGTAGCTTTTTATATGAAATGGTCCAAAGAATTCATATTCGCAACTAAAAAATTGATTGATGTAAAATTTTAAAATTTATTAGCAAAATATTTACGGTAACGGAAAAAAACAACTTCAGGCCTACAAAACACGTAGCAAAAACTATTTATATTTTTTTTCAAAATAATATAAAACATTTTTCAAAATCATTTTTTCGAAAACACCAGTTTTTAATGTTTACTACAAGACTGCTAACAAAATTAAGCCTATTTTGAAATAATATTTACAACATGTTTACAACTTCTCTGCAAAATAAATACTGAATGTTCGAGGGTTTCTTATGGATCGCCGGAGGTTCGTGAAATCAACAATTATTCCAACGAACCAAAGGCAAACGATATGGCCTATGAACGTGGAATTTGGTACACATATTGGTCATAGGCTGTAGAGGTGCTCTAAGAAATAATTTTAAAATATTTTGCGTTTAAGGGTTGAAACAACCCCTAAAACCATAAATATTGGTACTTCTGTACAGAATACAAAATTTTTAGGGCTACATATTGACAAGAATTTAAGCTGGAAAACATAGCCTATTTAAACATACTCAAAAAAAAAAACTTAATGCAGCACGTTTTCAAATGTCAATATTAAGGAGTATAGTAGATCAAAAAACTAAATTAATGATTTATCATGGTAGCTTTTGTTCAATAATGCGATATGGTGTATTACTGTGGGGCTGTGCAGTGGGTGTTGATTCCATTTTTAAAATGCAAAAACAAATATATCCGCTGTATGACTTTTTCTAAGAAAACTAATTCTTACAAACCTCTATTTAAGAGGTTAGGAATATTGACACTTCCCTCACTGTATATTCTTGAGACAATAATGTTTATTAGGGTGAATTACATTACGGGTTGCAATAACGAAAAGAAGCATCAATATAACACTAGGGCAAAAAATAATTTCGTGTTGCCTCGGTATCGCTTAAATATAGCTTCTAGGACTTCTGATTTTGTGGGGAGAAAATTCTTAAATAATCTTCCATTGTGTATCAAAGAAATTGAAAATCCATTAGTATTTGAGAGGGCATTGAAAGCATTTCTGTTAAAAAAAGGCTTACTATAGTATTCAGGAGTATTTAGATGATGACTTGGGTAATTTTAATGATTTATAAAATGTTGATATGTAATGAGAACTTTTATAATAATCTTCTGTTTATGTTTAAAAAAATGTATAGTTGTAATTGTGATTTTAATCATAGGGTTATGAAAATTTATGTATGGTGTTATTGCACTGTGTATTATTGTGTTTGTGTTTTGTTATTATGGCTTATGTTGAGGACAATGTCACCAGTTTTATAGCTCTTGCTATATGTAAAATGTTATGTGACAATAAATAAATAAATAAAATTGGTTGTCTTATATCTCAAAAACCATATGGACTAGGAACGTGGAATTAGGAACTATCTGTTTTGGTTCTCCCTGAAACCAAAAATATTTTTGGTGGTATTATTTGTTTTGGTGTCTGTGTATCTGTAAGGATGTGTACAGAGCTGGAGACCATACCAACGGTGCGATTTTGATGAACTTTGGTATGTAGGCCTAGGTGTAGTTCTGGAATATCTCGAGACTTTTTTTCATTTATTATTTTTAGTGGGTTTACCCCCCAAAATATGCAAAAAAACGAGAAAAACCAAATTTCTTAAAAACGGCTCTAATGATTTTGATAAAATTTGTATGGTTTATAGTGTTTAAGAACCCAAATAAAATGACACTACCCGCATGTGTGGGAAAATGCCTGTTCAAAAGTTATGGGCCAAAAACTGATTCAAAACTGGTTCTTTGGACTTTTCCCCTAAAGAACCAGAAAGAAAGTTCTTTCCCCTAAAGAAAGTTTAATAGAGTTTCAACTGGGAGAAATTATGTGGCAGATATCTGGTTTTAATCACGGCTTGTAGCTATCATCTTCCCCCTTCCCCCATGATCTTTCAAAGAGATAGAGTTGATGCCTATTTCAGCTGTTAAAAAACTGCAGTTGTTTAGGCCGATAGTTAAAATACTGCTGGAATAGTAGTTGTATACTGGTATTCTAGCCCTAGGCATAGTGATTAATCAACAGTAGAGGGAACTAATAACTTTAAAATTATTTAAATGTCTTACATTTAAGGGGTTAAATGATGTAACTACCCTAATACAATACGCCTATAGTTCCCATGAGAATAGAGAACTGAATTTTTGCACAATTGTTTATCTTATGTGATACATAAAATAAACGGTACCAAATATTCCAGAACTACGCCTAAATACCAAATTTAATCAAAATCGAACCATTGGTATGGTCTCCAGCTCTGTACACATCCTAACAGACACACGGACAGACATCACCAAAAACACTTTTTTGGGTTCAGGGAGCACCAAAACAAATAATTCCACTAAAAATATTTTTGGGTTCAGGGAGCACCAACACAGATAATTCCACTAAAAAAATGTTTGGGGTTCAGGGAGCACCAAAACAGATAATTTCACTAAAAATTCAAATTCGAAAATTTGGGCGAAAACAATACTTTCTCCATATACTACGTATAGGGGGGGAGAAAGTAAACAGGAACATCATCTTACTTGAGGATGAAACTGTCTTTAATTTTGTTGACAAATATTGATTGATTCTAGGTGTTGGTTAGTGAAATCTCTTTTAGACAGAAATGAGATTATGAATTTCATATAGGCCCATATAAACAGGAATTATTGGCGTGGTCTAAGAAATTTAAAAAAAAATCTTAACATAATGTAACAATTTCTAATTTGTGTCTATGGACTAATACTGTATTTTAGTTGTGAAATTCCCGCAATTAACAACTTCTGAAAATGAAAACATTATGACGATATTTTTATACGGTCAAATAGCAGTCCTAAAAAAATTGAAATTTGTTGTAAAAGGTATTGATTAGGAATGAGCAATCGTTTCATTTGAAACAAGAAAGATTTATCACATTGTATATATAGAATTAGGTACCTAGGTATAGAAACAGGGACGTTGCTACAATAAATTATTGGGGAGGGGGAGGGCAAAATCTAAAATTTCCCAACAATTTTGGCCATATTTCCTAACTTTTGTGTGGTGGTTCCAAACGAGCACAAGTGGGATCTGGGTAATGTTGTTTGGAATAAATCCCAGTGAAGATGGGGCCCTTGAGGCACACCCTCGGATTTTTTTGAAAAATTGACTTCTCTAATTAGGGTTTGGGCTGCAGGTGCTACACTGAAAAAACTCTATCCTTGCAGCAACACAATTAATGTTGCGGTAAAAGAAATATTTGTTTACGGGTCAGCAGGGTGTAGTTAGCTTTACTGTTAAAGTAAGCTACTGTTGATCTCTTGATATTATAGCAATGTTATTAACTTAGCAGCAAATGTAAGTTCAACAGTAAGCCTAATGTTTCTATGACATTAAGGCACTACTAACTATGTCGCAAGGCTAGTTAATGTAGTAGTGAATATAAACTAATGTAGTTATAACATTAGGTAGAGTGTTTAATATTGTAGTGTTCCTTTACTCAGGAGTGCCCATCCCCCCCAAAGCCTATGGCGCAAATCCCCCCCAAAACTGCCTGTGGGTTCCCTTTCCCAAATAAAGTAGACATTTTATGCCATTTTAAAAAAAGAAAAAAAACATAATTACGCATAATTGTTTTTTTTAAGTGTTATTTTATTCTCTGAAAATCTGAAAACAACCCATTAGGTAACTTAAAGTTTACAGTTAAATCCAATAACTTATTAAAGTTTTTCATAAAAATATGTTTATGGAAAAAAGGAGCCTCTATGTAATTTATAAAATAATACAAATTTACAAATTCAGTAAGATTTATTAACAAAAACAACACATTACTACTTTTGAAAGTAGCAGAAGACATCATAATATTAAATAAGTTCTTTAACCTCTAATAATGCTTGGTGAAAAAGAAATCTTTGTTATTGGTGGTAATCGTATGTAATGTAACATGTTAAAGTATTAAACTAGCTATTCAAATTTAATAAAAAAAGTACTATATAGTTGAAAAATACAAAAATAAATTTACATTCATTGATAATAATTAAGAAAATGTTGTAAGAAAATAACAATAAAAAACTACAATACATTTTGAAGACCAGTAGTAGGTACTTAACCGATTTGGAAGAATACAAAAACATAATACAAATAAATGATATTTCATGCAACACAAAATTAAGTGAGAATAAAATTGTTTTAATATTATTTTGATAAAATTAGACATTGATTGAAAAGTAGTTACAAAGTTTAAGTATTGGGGTAAACACGAATACCCTAAATTAAGATTTTTAAATAAAATACAAAAAATAACTAATAATAATAATATCATACAGTTTTCAAAAGAACTTAATGGAATAAAACTAACAGGCCAGACGCGTTAGATGTAGGTAAAGGTACGTTGTGATTGAGCGACTGGTGCGATCATCGCTCTGCGATAATCGCAGAGTGATAATCGCGGGCGCCTGCTTTGCATTGTTCAAAATGGTCTTGTTGTCTTGTTATGAACGGGCGACTGGTAGAATAATTGCTTCAATAACAACAGTCTGACGGCGATCATCGCTCCGCGATTAACTTCCAGCGATAATTGCAGAGCTATGATCGCACCAGTCGCTTCAATCACAACATACCTTAACCCGATAGCAAATGGAAGTCAAAACGGACGTACCAGGTCAAATTTCATCGAACAAGATATCACTGAACGAAATCATAAGTTGTCACAAAAATTTTCAAATGTGATCTTTCAAAATTTCAAATGGTCCAATCAAAGGAAAAAACGAACACATCTACGAAGAAGCAAGACAACACCCAAATACAATAAAAAACGAAAACAAACACTGAAATGGAGAGGAAAGAGAAAATACCATTAGTTTAATCCTCCCAATATCACGGCTTACCATCTGAAGGTACACATACTTTTATATCCAGATAAAAAGTGGCTTCAAGAGCTTACGGATGGACACTATGGACAGCCAAATCACAAATCAAACTATTAATTACATACCGTAACGTCGAAGACAACCAAATACAGTAATAGCACATGTAATACAGGGTTTAAGACCTGAAATTTGCGAACATATAATAACAATGGAGAATAGAACACTTGACCAAAGAATCTAAGGAAAATTGAACAACTTTTTCAAAAAAAACCTAAATTACCAAAAAATACTTAAGAATTGCGGAAAACCACAATAGCACGGGAACTAGACAATTTGAAACCATTAAAACCATGGCAGAAAAATAGAGCAACTTACAGAAATTGTACACACATTAGGGTTAAATATACAACAGAAAGGTTATAAAAAAAAACACATTTCAAATAAACGGTACCTGAAACTGGCACATACTTTCTCACAAACATATTTAAATTATTAAACAGATTCACAATGACTTCATTTTTGTAGAAGGGGTAGGAGAGGTGATTTTAAACTAGGAGATTAACTAATATATATTATTATTACTAGCTAGAGATAAAAACTATTCGATCGATTTCGAACAAATTTGCACCAAACACTTCAATTAGGCCTGTATAGATGCACGAAAAAATGTTTTGAAAATTTTTGAAAAAAAACCCCACTTTTTGGCCAAAAAACCCCTAAAAATCAGTTGTTATTATTATTATTAGCTAAACAAGAATTTTTAGAAAGGTACGGTTTTCTGCATGTGGTAGGGTACATTAAGAGCTGCAAATAAGCCAAATTTGATCAGAATTGTTAGAGCCGTTTTTTTATAAAAAAAATAATAATACCCTAACTGATTTTTTTGGGGGTTTTTTGGGCAAAAAGTGGGTTTTTTTTCAAAATTTTTCAAAACCTTTTTTCGTGCATCTATACAGGGGATTGTTTTTCAAAATTGTTCAAACTCGTTTTTCGTGCATCTATACAGGCCTACTTGACATGTCTGGTGCAAATTTGTTTGAAATTGATCGAATAGCTTTCACTCTAGCTTTGTATACATACAGACAGACATTTTGTAAAAACCACTTTTTTGGACTCAAGGGTCAAAAAATGAATATAAGACCAACAATGTTCAAAACAATGTAGGACAAAACTACACAATATGTAAAATAAATACATAATAAAGAAAGTGATTTCCATCCAAAAAGAAACAAGCAATACATAAGTCAATAAAACTGTTTTGTATTAAAAATTAGTTTAAAAAAAGTGAATAGTAATACTACTTTCAATGGATTTTTTTATGATTTGAACAGAAATTTTTTTCTTTGATTAGACGACAAGACAAACTTGTTCAATCACTTCTGCTCATTTAAAAATTATGAATTTGTTATCGTTTTAAAGCTAACTAAACGTAGTTTATAACGATGTAAATTTGATATTGAAGTTAGAAAATAGTCAACCTTTAACCTTAACCCTATTTGAATTTAGACGAATATTTCTAATAATATGCAAATTATTTTTAATAATAACTTTTTCTACATTATATTTATGTGTAGTGGGAAAGTTTTTTTACTATGTATTTATTTCACTTCGTTTTCGAAATCACCAATCTAAAGAGAATAAAATGAAGGTAATTCGGTATAGTAAATTTCATATTTGTATCGTTAAGCTCATACTGTTGGAAAGAACGTTTCATACAGAAACCAAAAATATACACTTTGTAAGACATTTGTTGATGATTTATGCGCAAACGCAGTTTGGACGAAAGGCTGCATTCTTAATTCGAGCCGTGACGTCATCTGATGAAATGCGCTGAACCCATCCAAAACTCGTCTTTCTGAGTAGCACCCCTTATCTACTTACACCGTTTTACACCATGGTTTTGGGACTGTTATGAGGGGGAGGGCAGTTGTTTGCAGAATGACCTTGGCAGGCTCTCAATGCTATAGGCCTACATGTCTATACAGTAATATGTTTATACTTTGTTTACACCACACGCGCCACCCTCTATCGGCTCGTCTCTACACTGCACTGCAAGCAGTAGTAGTCGAATTGCCTGGCTGTCAATAATACGGCACTTTCACACGATTAATTGGAGATTTTTAACACATAGAAACAACAGATTATCTCCTAGTTTCTTGGGGGGAATCGTCAAATCTTCATATTTTATATTGATTTTAATCAGGAACATATGAAAATTCCCCCCCAAACTGTGAAAAACACCCCAAAAATTGATTCCCCCCCAAAAATTCTGATGGCGCAACTTGCGCCATCAAACCATGCTGTGGGCACCCCTGCCTTTACTGGTAAGTTAGTTGTTATTGTCACAAAAATAATAAAATTAGGCAATACATCTACAAAATA
Organism: Philaenus spumarius; assembly: GCA_018207615.1. Classification (NCBI taxonomy): domain Eukaryota; kingdom Metazoa; phylum Arthropoda; class Insecta; order Hemiptera; family Aphrophoridae; genus Philaenus; species Philaenus spumarius. The sequence continues at coordinate 100,093 of JAGFPH010004455.1, read as the reverse complement.
TTACACTCATATTAGTTATTGTAATCATAAGAGTAATTGCTCTGAGTGTTTCGGTATAACAAACGTCCTTGCAAGGTTAGTTGATGTAGTGGTGAACTTCATACTAATAAAGTTCTAACACTAGTTAAGATTGTAATTACCATATAGTTTGTTTATTGTAACAATAGTTATTTTTGTCACAACAGAAACATCTTTTCTTAACTCCGATATTTTATTTCGAAATTTGTCGACAAGCTTTCCCCTGCATACTAACTGTTGAGGTCCTCCAGTTAGAGGAGGTACACAGGGGTGCAGAAAATGTTTTAGCACAGAAAATTTCCCCAGAACACACTTTTTTTCACTAAAAATTTCCCCAAAATTGATCGCTATTCGCTACAGATGCGCCAGACATTAACACAGTTTGTTTATCTATTTCAACATATTTATTGACCTTATGTTTTATTAATTTTTTTATATTCATTATAAATTCCAATATAAATCTTCAAAAAAAATAATAATAGCATTATTTTTACTTAATTAACTACGGTGAAATTAAATATCTACAGTGACATATCTTAGATGGTCCCAAAAGGTTTAAAACAAAAAAAAAATACAACTTGATTATTGCTATTTTATTATGTTTAAAAGTAGGCCTAAGGCCCAAATTACACTGTAAAATAATTTATAAAATAGGTTTTATAAAAGTTCTTTGACAAAGATCTTTGATAGTGTAATGGGCCATCTTTTATAATATATTTATTTTATAACATTTCTTTTATAACATTACTTTTATAAAATTTAAGAGGTTAGCATTTTACCTTTTATAAAATGTTATACATTTTTACCTTTTAGTACACGTCCAAAATGTTTTATAAAAGAGAATCACTTTTCAAATCTTTTGTAATAGGTGGATACCATCTTTTATAAAACATATTTTATAAAATATTTTACAGTGTAACACGGGCCTAATACTTAAGTGGTTAAAAGAAAGTTAAATGTTATGTTTAATTAGTTACAATTCAATTACCGAATTACCTACCACAGTCACTACTGAAAATAGTCCGGACAGATCACACGAATTGAAAGAAAATTAAACTTAACAATTACTTTTCATTTGTTACATTTAGTTAAAAAATAAGTCATCCCGACACGCTACGACTTTTTAACTGTTAAAGTCAGTTCTCCCATACCCAAAAACACATAAAACTTTCCCCTCATTGTATTTTCAAAATGTTTATCCAAAAACGAGACCCCGACGCGCTACGACTTTTTAACTGTCAACATCGGTTTTCCCGTACCAAAAAACATATAAAACGATACCCCATACTGAATTTTCAAAATGTTGATCCAAAAACGTGATC
>JAGFPH010004455.1:77864-98653 GCA_018207615.1 Philaenus spumarius | reverse complement strand
TGAAATACAAAACTGGACCCCGACGCGCTACGACTTTTTAACTGTCAAAATCGGGTTTCCCGTAAATAAAAACAAATAAAACGTTACCCCACACTGTATTTTCAAAATTTTGATCAAAAAACATGATCCCGACGCGCTACAACTTTTTAACTGTCAAAATCGGTTTTCCAGTACCCAAAAACATATAAAACGATACCCCATACTGAATTTTCAAAATGTTGATCCAAAAACGTGATCTTGACGCGCTACGACTTTTTAACTTTTAAAATCGGTGTTCCCGTACCTAAAAACATATAAAACGTTACCGTACACTGTATTTTCAAAATTTTGAACTAAAAAACTAGACCCCGACGCGCTACGACTTTTTAACTGTGAACATCGGTTTTCCCGTACCTAAAAACATATAAAACGTTACCCCACACTGTATTTTCAAAATTTTGATGCAAAAACATGATCCCGACGCGCTACGACTTTTTAACTGTCAAAATCGGTTTTCCCGTACCTAAAAACATATAAAACGTTACCCCATACTGCATTTTCAAAATTTTGATCAAAAAACATGATCCCGACGCGCTACGACTTTTTAACTGTCAAAATCGGTTTTCCAGTACCCTAAAACATATAAAACGATACCCCATACTGAATTTTCAAAATGTTGATCCAAAAACGTGATCTTGACGCGCTACGACTTTTTAACTTTTAAAATCGGTTTTCCCGTACCTAAAAACATATAAAACGTTACCGTACACTGTATTTTCAAAATTTTGAACTAAAAAACTAGAACCCGACGCGCTACGACTTTTTAACTGTCAACATCGGTTTTCCCTTACCTAAACACACATAAAACGTTACCCCACACTGTATTTTCAAAATTTTGATGCAAAAACATAATCCCGACGCGCTACGACTTTTTAACTGTCAAAATCGGTTTTCCCGTACCGAAAAACATATAAAACGATACCCCATACTGAATTTTCAAAATGTTGATCCAAAAACGTGATCTCGACGAGCTATGACTTTTTAACTATCAAAATCGGTTTTCCCGTACCTAAAAACATATAAAACGTTACCGTACACTGTATTTTCAAAATTTTGAACTAAAAAACTAGACCCCGACGCGCTACGTCTTTTTAACTATCAACATCGGTTTTCCCGTACCCAAAAACATATAAAACGATACCACACACTGAATTTTCAAAATTTTGATGCAAAAACATGATCCCGACGCGTTACGACTTTTTAAATGTCAAAAATCGGTTTTCCCGTACACAAAAATATATAAAACGATACCCCACACTGAATTTTCAAAATGTTGATCCAAAAACGTAACTCCGACGCGCTACAACTTTTTAACTCGCAAAATCGGTTTTTGTGTACCCTAAAGCATATAAAACGATTGCCCCACACTGTATTTTCATAATTTTGACCCAATATTTTCAAAATGTTGACCCAAAAATGTGACCCTGACGCGCTTCGCCTCACGCTAGAAAGCTCAAAGCTTTACAACTCTCCGCAATAAAATTACCTAGATTTTGGTACCAACAGAAGTTTTTTACGACGTCTGTACCGTGTACACAGGACAACTCTGACACACAAAAAATCATCGCATAATTTCAATACTTCGGCATTTTAATGCAAGCCGAAGTAATAAAAAATGAGTACGCACTCACATTGTACGCATTTTACTGATAAAGACCGATTTCAAATTTCGGTAAAAGAAAATTAAAAAAACATCGGTAATACCTATACATTAAGTATCGTATAATTTGGTTTAATATGATTTAATTATAATCGCTTGAATAATATCATTTGTATGAAACTAATCAAAATTTGCATAACTCTATCATAATAATTATTTTTTAATACCCAACGAATGTATTTGAACGCCCGTCAAGAATCAGGAAACTGCCATTCATCAACCGGCACAAAAATATCGTATCGGCGGCTCGGCCGTACGATATTTTGTGCGGTGAAAATTAAATAGGAACGATGTCCGACTTGCAACTTGCAACAGAGAGCGACAACACACTTTGTGTGTGTGTGGGGTGTGTTTGTATATGTATCATACAAACTGATTAAGGTGACCTTTGTTCCCATTCATTTCTTAGAATCTATTTTTCCCCAAAATAATGATATTTTTCTTATTTTTGTTGGATATTTCCCCGGCCAAAATTTCCCCAGCTCAGTCCCAATTTCCCCCGAACCTCGTTCGGGCGTTCGGACATATTCTGCAGGCCTGGAGGTACATAGTGAGAGTTCTGGAAAAAATAAAAATTAAGTGTAAGATAACTATAAAATATATTATATAATATACATAGTTATTAATGTATGTAGTTATTTACATAGTTAAGGACATAACACTTTTACTGTATCTTAAAATAAAGAATTCAAGCTTTAAATTACAACTTTTAAAAATGTTAACCTAAATTTTATGTTTAAAGCTACCGTATTTGATAATGAGTTCATTACTTTTAATTTAATTAATTACTGCGACATTTCCCACCGAAGATGGATATTTATTATCTTGAGTAGTAGTTAAGCTAGTTGGAAGTAACATTTTTGTTAGTAAAAAACATTCTTAGTTTTAATAAATAGTTAACAAGGGTTGATCAATACTCGTAAACATCGTAAATTATTTTAAATACATAAATTATTTTAAATATCAGAATAATTAGTTCTGATAAAAGTAATCAAAATTCATTATCCAAATATTTGTATATGCTATTTTTAGGTTTTTGAAATACATCAAAATATTTACAAAATAATAAAATAAGGCTCTGTCATTTCAAATGTAAAAATTCCTAAAACAATTCATGTTAATTGACTGATGCCATTGGCAGTCTAAATGAGGCTTTAATGGAAAAGTACTTCTTATAAACCACTCCTACATATTAAAAATTCATTCACACATTTTTAAACAGCTTAACAACCAAACTGAATCTTTTAGAATATTTTTTTAACAAATCGTTAATTTGTTGTAAGATGTAGTTGTTATTAATAAATATTTTAGCGAAATGCCTGGCGTATATAAATTAACAATTATGTTATTTTGTTAATTTTCTTTCTTTGAGCCTTATATTTTTACTTGAAAAGATATAGTATGAATGAATTGTCTGTAGTTGTATGTAGTAATGTTAAATCAGTTAAATGGAAGTTAGGTACTAAAAAATAAGTTCCTTTACATGGGTTTCCTCCATATTGGATAGGGCAAGTATATCTATTTCATTTTCTGAAATGAAAGTATATTATTTGATAATAAACTAATTATGTGTAAATAGATTACTAAAATGAATTTTAAATATTTACCAGAATGATTATTAAAACAATAATTTAAAATATATAGAAAATAGATTAGTTATATAACTTTAAAATAGTATGGCAAAGTTATGTATAACTTCAGGCAACCTCCCATAACCTGTAATGAAATTTTAACATTGAATATATACCTTATTTAATGTGGTAGTTTTTAAAATTACTGCATCTAATTATAATACTGTATTAACTTATGTATTTACCTGAACTTACCTTTAAAAATTGTAATATAATTTTGAAATCCCCATGACGTCAACAAAGCTTCTACATGTATGTATAAAGATCCATGTATGTTGAAAAACAAGAAGATCGAAAACGAAGCAGTTTAGTTATAGCTGTTTGATGTGGTCTTTGTTGTTACTTGTTAGTCTACCGAGTACTGAAGAGAAACTGAATTCGAATATCGTAAAAACGTGAGAAACTGTAATTGTGGAAAGGGTAACTCTAAAACAGGAAAAGGCTACCGTCTTTAAGGATGTACAACGGATGTAACCCAGTTCACTGCATAAATAATCGCCTTTATGCCTTGTAAGTAAGCTAACATTGTGAACATATTAAGATATTGTTTTCATTCCGTTTTTTAGATGTATATTACGTTAGATTTACCTTATAGTTACATTAACTAATTTAGTGACTACAATCATCGCCTTTACGTATATTAAATTAACTATGACATTTTACTACATTAGAGTTTACAGTAAAACTCAACATTAAAAAAACCTTACAGCAATGCAAAGATTTCAAGCTCTAAAGTAACCATGACATTATAAATGTTACCATGACAGAAAAACTGTTAACATTAATTTTAACTTTGCAGTACGGTTAGAGTTTTTTCAGTGTACGTTAAGAGTTTTTAATATTTTACAAGAATTTAACATTTTGAAAAACATCACATTATTGAAAAACATTCCCCATATTTGCGCAAACTTAACAATTTCCCCATTTTAGGGAAACCCCAATCCGGCAACACTGGTCTGGCGACCTGGAGCAGTGCGTGGCATTCCAGTGACAGTCAGTGTTGCCACAATATAACAAGGGTTGGAACTAAATTTCCCAAAACATCATTTAGCCTAAAAGAAGACAGTGTATTATTTGGTACACAAATATTTGTATTTGCCCAACATTTTTGTATTGGAAATTATAACTTGCTTGTTTAGTTGTGAATGTTAGTAGGCCTAATTAACAACAAAAATTTTCGAAACTAAACCCAAAGTTGAAGTTTTTGAGGGTTTTGCGTGCAATTTAATTCAAAAATCTAAATTCCAACTTTGATCAAAATCTCAAATATCCCAACTTTTTAGATTTTAAGATTATTGGGGGACTATGCCCCTTGCCCCCCCCCCCCCCCCATACCGATGTCCCTGTATAGAAAAGGCAGTGGCAGATCCAAGGAGTGCCTATCCACCAAAAATCAGGCACAATTAATAAAGTTCTGATAAAACTTTTCGATAAAGTGAAGTTTCATCTTCTAACGCAAATAGTAGGTTAATATGTAGGCCTGCATTCTGAAAATTTAAGGAAAACAAGTTTATCTACTTTATCTTATTGTAGGCTATAGAAACTGTAATTATTGTTTTGCCACCAATTTCAGATTTGTATAAAGTAGTCTGATATTTACGTTGTTATTTTTTGTATGAAATTTCCGTAATTAATTACCTCTGAAAATGAAGCTTTTGTAAAACTAGCCTATAAGTTTTAGTCCGTGAAAATATTTTTTAGGAAAGTCGGTAATCAAACACTATTTTCAATGGCCTTTTTAATAAATCTTAAATACAGTAAAACAATATTTTACACATAATAATGAACTGAAACCAATAATGAATAGACTACTCTGGGTAATACAAAAATCTTTAATATACCCTATACTATACCTATGCTATTTTTATAGTAGCCTAAATGACTAGGGGCTTTGTAGTTCGTTAGTAGGCCTAGAGTTTTGTTTTTGTAAATGTAAATTGTATGGTTTTACCGTTGAAGTGAACAATAGGCTACTTCAAAATGTAATCAACTTGATTTATCTCTACTCTAATTCTAAATAAACGGTACCAGAAACTGGCACATACTTTCTCACAAACATATTTAAATTATTAAACAGATTCACAGTGACTTCATAATTAATGTAGGAGAGGTGATTTTAAACTAGGAGATTAACTAATAAATATTATTATTATTAGCTAGAGATAAAACTATTCGATCGATTTCGAACAAATTTGCACCAAACACGTCAATTAGGCCTGTATTGATGCACGAAAAGGTTTTGAAAATTTTTGAAAAACAACCCATTTTATGGCCAAAAAACCCCCAAAAATCAGTTATTATTATTATTAGCTAAAAGAGAATTTTTAGAAAGATACGGTTTTTGCATATGGTAGGGTACATTAAAGGCTACAAATAAGCCAAATTTGATGAAAATCGGTAGAGCCGTTTTTGTATAGAAAAATAATAATAGATTTTTTGGGGTTTTTTTGCAAAATGGGGTTGTTTTTCAAAACCGTTTTTCGTGCATCTATACAGGCCTACTTGACATGTCTGGTGCAAATTTGTTTGAAATCGATCGAATAGTTCTCGCTCTAGCTTTGTATAGGCCTACTTACAGACAGACATTTTGTAAAAACCACTTTTTTGGACTTCAGGGGGTCCCAAAACGGATATATCCACAAAAATCTCAACATCGATTTTTTTGCGTTCACTGTACTTTCTCTATACTATAGTATAGTGAAAAAGTAAAATAATATCGTCATACAAAATGCAGTAGTAAGCGAAATCTATGACTATAATGGGTTATTTCAAATTATTTAGATTTTTTAAAAATACAGCTGATTAAAATTTGTTTGAAAGTATATCGTACGGTACATTTTAAGTTACTTTCTCACTATACTATAGTATAGCAAAAGTAGTGATCGCAAAAAAATCGATGTTGAGATTTTTGTGGAAATATCCGTTTTGGAACCCCCTGAGTCCAAAAAAGTGGTTTTTACAAAATGTCTGTCTGTAGGCCTACGTCTGTCTGTATGTATACAAAGCTAAAGCGAGAACTATTCGATCGATTTCAAACAAATTTGCACCAGACATGTCAAGTAGGCCTGTATAGATGCACGAAAAACGTTTTTGAATTTTTTTGAAAAACAACCCCCTTTTGGCAAAACCCCCCCCAAAAAATCAGTTATTATTTTTTTATAAAAAACGGCTCTAACGATTTTGATCAAATTTGGCTTATTTTTAGCCTTTAATGTAGGCCTACCCTACCATATGCAAAAAACAGCATCTTTCTAAAAATTCTCGTTTAGCTAATAATAATAATAATAACTGATTTTTGGGGTTTTTTGGCCATAAGGGGGATTGTTTTTCAACATTTTTCAAAACCTTTTTTCGTGCATCAATACAGGTCTAATTGACATGTTTGGTGTAAATTTGTTCGAAATCGATCGAAATAGTTTTCTCTCTAGAAAATAATAATAATATTTATTAGTTAATCTCCTACTTTAATCAAAAATCACCTTTCCTAGCCTCCCCCTACAATTATGAAGTCACAGTGAATCTGTTTAATAATTTAAATATGTTTGTGAGAAAGTATGTGCCAGTTCCTTTCTGTTTATTTTTGTTTAATTTTGTAATAATCTCTTACATAGTTGTTCAAATTTGTATTCCTATTATTTCAGTAATAAAATTATATTTTTCAAATAACTTCTTAAAGTTAACAAAAAATACCAAAACTTCATTTGTTTGGATAATTATGACATCTCCCTTCTACAAAACAAATTTCTTAATCTGTCACTGAAGAAGGAAAACACGTTCCGAAACGTATAACATTAAGTTACAAGTAAGTCACAAGACCAAGTAGACCAAAGTAAACTTATAAACTGTATTTTTTTCTGGTATCTCCAAACTCCGATAATTTGCATTGAAAGTTCGATGTAGGCTATATACAAAATAAAACAATATTATTCCTACAACAACCTACTTGACATAGAATAATAAAATTGTAAAAAACAAACTCGTGTGAACACATCACTGCGCTACGATTGTTGCAAACTAAACTTTTATAAGAGAAACTCGCAAAAGTGTGTCACACGATAAAAGCCGAACTTAATCGAAGATAAGGCAACAAGTGAGAGTGAAATGCAGCGGAAGAATATTTATGATGTCTTGTCCCGCCCTCTTTTCCCCCGAGGCGTTGGGAGCATAGGCCTTGTGGAGGCGAGGCTTTAGTGCTTCAACCACGCCCGGCATTCCGCCCGCCACATGGTTACTAAGAGGTCCCTTTGTTGTCAGACTAAATAGTCTAACCTAAAAGTTTGTTGTGCCGGTCAGTATGACTTCACACTGAGTTTATAAATTTAGCAAAATGTTTGTTGAAAATAACTTGGTAAAGGTTCCTTGACATTACTTGATTATATATTTCAAAATCTCATTTTTAAACTTATTGACGGTAACACTGCAACATTAAAAATTGTTTATCTGTTTTAACGAAATAAAACCTAATTACGAAATTAATTTTATTAACAGCTGAATTAAAACTGTTAAATTAATAGAAATTATTTATTAGAGGCCTCTTTAAAAAGTTTTTAACTTTGCTTTTGGGTTAGGAGAAAATTATTTGATAAACAATTGCTTGTGAAACATTAGAAACTATAATTTTTTATCACCTAATTTAACGAAAAACTGACTCAAAATGTATGGAAAATATTTAGTGTTTTAACACTTTTTAAAGTTAGCTTTTGGTTTAGTGGAAAATGAAGTAATAGAAATTGTCAGCATAATATAGATTAAGTTAAATTAAATAATTATGTAATGAATTAAAAGTTTATTATTAAATGTTTGGAAAATATTTTAAATATTATAAACCTTTTAATATCAGCTTCTGGTAATGGAAAATAAAGAAACATAGTTGGTAGTAAAATAGAAGGAAAATTATTACAATTTACCATCTAAATCAAAATAATAAAATATAATGGGTGAAAAGTGTAAGCTACCATGCTTTATTATTAATTAAATTTTTTAGTTAAATATAATTTGTTGTGTTAAGAAATCATGGGGATGTTAAGTGTATAATTCATGATTAAATTTTAAATAAAGGAAAAGCAGAAAAATGAATTACTATAATACATTCTTATAAAAGCTACAACCTTATTTTAGTAATAAATATAATATTCAAAGACCCTAATTATAAAATTATTATTATAATTTTTAAATTGTCCACAAAATCTTTTTAACAGAGAGCAGTCAAATTATTAAGGTCCTTCGAATCCTACAATTAATTAAACAAAATATCTAAATACGAGTTAATCATTATTTTAGTTACCGGTATTTAAAATAATTTCATGAGAAGGTAAATTTTAAAAGTTTAAAACACAAAAGATAAATAAACAATACGCATGAGTTTAGATTGTAACCTTGACGTTGTAAAGGTCGCTAAAACGATTTACCTTGAATTGCAAAATGTAGGTCAAACCTATGCACTGGCTGGAATTAGATTTTTGCTACTGACGTCAGTTGTTGACAGGATTTGGAGGATGTTCCTATTTCAGCCACATTCATTACACGTGGTTGAGAATATTTGGGAGGTTGGAACCCTCTAAGTGGAAAACAAATTTAGATTATGTTAGGGTAGGGCATTGTGCACAGCTGCCAATCAGCTCTTGTGCGGGCAGCACTGTCAGCCACATTACTCCGCCGTATACGCCCCAAATAGTCCCTGTAAAACATGTGTTTTGTACTTTTTTCTATAATTAAAGTGGTTTACCCTGTTACACGGAAAATAAAAGGTATACACAAGTATACATAATTATTTGATATAAATTATACGGCCGAAGAATCTTTAACAGTGGAATTGTTGTTGAAATGTTATCGATCCGCGGATGAATACAGTAGAAAAAACATTTTACTTCATAGTGCGTATTGCTTATTTCTTGCCCAACAAGGCATTCGTTCTAAGCAAGAAGTGTGTACTGTGTGCAGTGAAAACTGTGTCAGTGTTTATGTAGATGTGTGTTTTCAGGTAGAAGAAACCATGAAATAATGTCATCGCCACCCAAAAAACCCAAGACGGAATACATTTTACCAAACAACATAAATAATCAGGTAAGTACAAGTTAAATCAATCAAACATTGTAATGGGGAGGGGAAGTGGGAGTGTTTTCTTGTCTCTTTGGCCAACGCAAGGCGCGCGCGTAACGGTTTGTGTAGGGCTAGTTTGCTGCCCCTTATTTTACGCACCTGCTGACAACCCATTTTCTTTGTGGCTCCGCCTCATTTAGGATACGAAGCCGCAGTTGCCGTCCCCTCTTGCTCTGCTAGCTGCCACTTGTAGCAAAATTGGAACTTCCCAGGAGCATCTTCAAGGTGGGAATTCTGGTAAAGGAACACCTCAGCCCCAGATCCGAGTGGTGAACAACAACAACGTTACCGTGGCCTTCTTACAACAGCTCCAACAACAGTCTGAAGGAAATACAATCGTGGCGTCCCAGCAGACCTCCTTGGCCCCAAGGGACCCTCTGGCTCAGAGTCCACCTCCTCAACACCAGCAGCATCATCATCACCAACAACAGCAGCAGCAACAACAGCAGCAGCAGCAACAACAACAGCAGCAACAACAACAGCAACAACAACAAACACAACCACACCAAGTGATCACCCTCACCCACCTTCAGAATCTACTTCCTTTGCAGCAAGTATCAACATCCAGTCATGATATTAACCAACAGCTCCAGAGTAACCAAGGAGTTAAAACTTATGTGTCATCTGCTGGTACTCCCACTGTAGTCTCTGTACAAGGAGTCCCTGGGCAATTTATACAGGTAAGACAATTTATACTGGCAATTTAGTTAATTTATTTATATCTCATTTAAGTACAGTATTAATTTAATCAGCCTTATTTTCAAAATAATATTATAACTTAATGTGTCAAACTTAATTTATATTTACAATTTTATAGGCTATTGTAATTCATTGTTGGATGGAAACATAAACATGACCAATACTTGGGTTTGTTATTAGTTAATACGGTATATATATATATTTTAACTATTCTAGTTTGGTTGACCTTTTTAAGTAACAGTTGAGGTTAAGAATACTAGTACAGTAACTTAAACGTCATCTATGACAGGTTCTAGGTAATATGGAAACAAATTACAGGCTGTTGATTCTCATTTACAAGCGTGAAAATAGTACCCCTACATAATTACTCTTTACAAATAAATATGATTTTTATGGCGGAAAAGGATTTTTCAATCATTCATATAAATAAACTATGAAACTATGTGTTGACTATTAACATTGAACAATCACTCTTTTCATTATTAAACTGTTTAGTAATACAAACTGTAACCGAAATTGTCTAGGTGGAACAAAGAGTGGCATAAATTTATTTTACGACCCTCAGCTGATTATGTTTGTAGGGGATGACCTTTTTTTTTTAGGAAATAGAGTAGTGGTGCCAACCTAAGCACATTCTACTATTGAATGTTGAACATACTGTGACTAAATAAAGACTATAAGATAGAACTTCAGGCTATTTTCTCAACAATTACATTTGAGCCCTTGTTATACACATCAGATTGATTTAATGTATCGAATCGTGTACAACAATGTGTATAGAATATCTGTAGTTTGTTGGACGTAAGTTTGCTATTCGACCCTAGCCTAATATTTTTGCGGACAACTACGTTGTTTTACATTCTACAGTTAAATGTTGAATATACTGTTCGACTAAATACTATAGGTTAGAACCTTTTAGGTTTTTTGTTATTATTCTTGCATTTCTGTAGCCATAGGTTAGCCTAGGGTCGAATAGTAAACTTGCAATGTTTGTTGTAAAGTACGGTGAACATTAGGTATTTATGTATTAGGTATACATAAGGCCTACATAATTTAATAAAGTGAAAATTGTTTGTGTTCCGGTTTTGTTATAGGCTATGTATGTATTTTATTAAGTGACGTTAGTTTGTAAGAATAGCGGAGTCTGGCAATCGTTTTTATTCACGTTCGTGTGCCCAGTTCGATGTCATTGAAAATATACGTTGTCTAATATTTCCCCCAGTTAAATCAGTTGCTGTGGGTTAGTTTATTCTTAGATTTTTTAAATTCTTACTATCTGTTCAGGTGTCATTTATCATTTCAAAATAGGCCTACTAAATATTAGCCTATCAGCGCCCAAAAAGATATGTATTCCTTATAGCTACTTCTAGAATCATAGGTACAATACTTTGACAGGCTTAATAATAGGCCTTGATAATAATGTAAGTTGAACGATGAAGCGTAGAAAAGTAATTTTTTAAAAATTTTATATGCTAGTAGCCTAGGCCTATACGCCTTGTCACAAACAATTCCACTAACATTTTTGATTACCTTAGGAAAGTTAATTAGTGGTACCAATCTAGGCCTTTGATAAATCTGTTTACAAAATGGAATCGTATTGTCACTGGTTATTGTAGTTTAGATTAGTTCTGCTCTGTGATTTAATATTATTAGGTTGACTTGGTTGGCAATAAGTAGAACCTGAACCGAAACTAATTTACAGTTGTCAGTTACAGTATGCTTTCAGTTTGTAGGTTATTTAAAAAAAAAGTTAGTATTAGTAGGTTAGAGGTTACTGTAATTTCCCTAAAACTGCAAGAATGGTTCAGTAGTTATCTGGGGGGAAGAACCCAAAGGGTAAGAGTAAATGGAGTTTTGGGAAGTGAGGGAGAGATAAGGTATGGTGTTCCTCAGGGATCTGTACTTGGAGCGGTTCTTTTTATTATATATGTAAATGATTTATGTAATAGCAAATTTAATGGAGAAATTACAGCCTTTGCGGATGATACAGCATTCCTTTATAAAGCTAACTCAATAGATGTGCTTCTCAGCCAAATTACTGAGGATTTGAGACATTTACGACTTTGGTTTTCAAAAAATGAGATGGTGTTAAGTGAAGCTAAAACTAATTATATTCTTTTTCATTTAAAAAAAGGCAAGGAATATGTAACAGGAAATGTAATATACCATCACATAATATGCAAAAATAAAGATTTAGATGGGTGTTTATGTCCGAAGATTAATCAATTGAATAATATTAGGTACTTGGGAATAATACTAGATGAAAGAATGAAATGGAATTATCACATAAACAAATTGCAACGTGAATTGATTTCAATTATTCGTAAAATATATTTTATTAGATCATTGTGCCCACCAGAATTAATGAGACAAATTTATTTTGCTTTAGTGCAATCGCGATTGCAGTATGGTTTAATTTGTTGGGGAGGAGCATATTTGAGTACTATTACACCCATTATTAGTGCTCAGAAACATATAATAAAAGTTATGTTATTTAGGTCTAGAACTGATTCTTCTCTGCCACTCTTTAGAGCAAAGGGCATACTGCCGTTGAGGTATTTGTATGTTTTTAAAGTATTAGTAGAGTTTTACAGGAAAAGTGGTTCTAGGCGAAACTGTGGAAGGAGGAAAATAGTATTTCAACTGTTAAAAACTAAATTAACAGCAGTTAAAAATTCATATTTGTATAAGGGGGAGAAAATATTTAACATGTTACCAGTAGATGTACAAAAGAGAAACAATATATCCCAGTTTTCTAAATCTGTTAAATTATGGCTGAATTCAGTGGAAAATATTGAATTAGTTTTGAGGTGAGGCAGTGGGAACCAGTTGATGTTGTTCTGAAATATATGTGTTATGTATGTGTGAGTGTAGATTGGGTGGTGTATATAAGTTTGTGTGTTTGTAAGTGTAAAATTCTGTTCTTTATCCAAATTTTGTTTTAGGTTTGTTTTATTATCAAGGCATCCTTTGCATTTGTATATATTTTGAATGATTATGGCACTATGGCTGATCTCTTTCTTTCTTTTTCCTATAGTAATAAGATTAAAGAATTATGATGGTAAATCCTACTCAGGCACATGTGCCTAAGGATTACCTATTCTTCACATAAATTTAATCTGAATGTAAAGAAAATCATTGTTTTGTTCTTTTATCAAGTTAAGTGTAGTATGTGTTAATTTACCTGTCTTGTATTTTTGTTGTATTATTATTGCATTCAATATTATTATTATTATTTTGTATTTTTTTTGGTGAAGAAATAAATATTATTATTATTATTATTATTATTTATACAAATTACCAGTATCACTTGATACACAACTAGGTTATTTCTTCGATAAAAGTACAGGAGATGGTGACTCAAGATTTTGGGAAAATATTTATTATATTCTGAAGCTAGACGTTAAACTAACTCTAAAAACCAAAAACATTTTCGTGGGATATAAATATTATAGAAACTACGACAAAAAGAAAACTAAAAAATATACAGGTTAAGTTTTGCCATTTTCGCTATGTTTGCACTAAACAAAAAAAAACAAAAAAACTAAACACTTAACTGATATCAAAAAAGTAAGTAATAAATATACCAAAATAAATGTAAAAAATAAGTAAAAAAAGTTTATGAATCTTAAAAAACGTTGATTAGTAATCCATCAAAACCAAGACAACATTATATTAAATGTAACATGATATAAATGACAAGGAATGAACATAATTTTACGACGTTGTCAAGTTGCCCTAAAGTATTAACTTATAGTCTATAGTCACATTATGTTTCTAGTTTGTAGACATAAATAAATTGGTAACATCAATTAAGTTTTTTTTTCGATAACAAAATAAAACTCCTAAAATAATAATTTAAAAAATTGCCTGAAGTAGGCTATTAACTTAAAGCCCCTAGTCACAGTATGTTTCCCGTTTGTAAACATATATAAGTTGGTAACATAAATTAAGTTGGTTTGTACAAAAGAAATGCAAGCATTAAAAAAATATACTGAAAACGAGACTAACTGAACATATACTATTTATATATGTTCTAACTTAATGTTCTTTAATCACAGTATTTTTACCACCATTTAGTACCGGAATAAAGTAACTTATCGTCCTGAACGTAGACTTACCTCTAGTTAGAACGTTAGAACTTGAGTTTATCAAAGTATAATAAAATAGCACTACTTACTTTTCTAAAAAAAAGATCCCTCAGCTGAAGTCGTAAATAGCTGGAGAGTGATTTTATACTTTTGCCTTAGTATGAAGAAATGGTATTAGTGCATTTTTTTTTATTTTCATCTATTCAAAATACATTGGTGCAATGAATTTGCTCCCTCGGTATACACATCAAATTGATTCAATGTATCGAATTGTTAACATCAATGTACATCGAGTATCCGTTGTTTGTAGTTTAATGTAAAGTACGGTAAACATTAAGAATTTATTTACATTATAGAATTTTATAAAGTGAAACTTCTGTGTGTTGAGTCCGGCAATCGTGTTTATGTATGTTTGCATGTGCAGTCTGATGTCATTAAAAAATAACTAATATTTCAATTTAAGATTTTTGGTTAGCCTACTTATATTGCATTGATACTTGCGCTATATACATTGAAAATTGCTTTTTATTTAATTTGTAGTGCATTTTATTAGCCTAACATATATTGGTTTTGTTATGTCTTACAACTAAATTAGATCCTTTTCGAATGCATAAGTTGGCAACTTAACCTTCATAACAGCTGGAGTGTGATTCTATACTTTCGCCCTTCATAAATATTCTTGTAACTTTGGTTTAAACTTTTTTGATACAAGTTATGAATAGTAAATACTTTTCATTACAGCCTACTGAAAAGAACAAGCGAGAATAAATAGTTTTGAATTTAATTGAAAACTTCTAACAGTTTGCAAAAACTACAAAGAAAATAAGTTGAACTAAGGGGTTTAACCTTAATTTATAGCCTGGTGTGTTTTTATTAGAAATATGTCCAATTATTTAAATGTGAAGAGTAATATTTATGGTGCTATTATTATTGCTATTTAGGCTATTTTGTCTTATATACTTAATTAATTGTCAAACTTTTACTTTAAACAAAATCAGGAGATATTTTTTAGAGGAAAGTACAGTATGTTGTACTGTTACCATCCTAATATACATTTTTTACAGTTATATCAACGTAATCATATGTTATATTCTAATACCGGTAGCGGAAATTATTTTTTAAAGATGGGATGTTCCACTAAGTTTTGTTTTTAAGAATAGTAAGCGTGATACAAAAAGAAGAGTTTAAGTTATATTAGGGGAGTTTATATGTATAATTTCGATAAAAACCCATTTTATATATTTTTTAATATAACTGTGACAAAGATAGCATTATTCTAATTTTCATATTATATAATAGTAACTTGTATTATTTTTAAATAGTTCCTTCTCACTTGTCAAGCTCAAAGTTTACTTCAAGCATCCGTTTATATATAAAAAATAGTATATAATAGGTCATATTATATATCAGCTCAGTCGTAACATTATGATAAATGATTTGGCATACATATAGTTCATTACTTAATAATGCAATAACTTAAAAAAATATTTAAAGTTTCAATCTATGACATAGCATCGAAGCGGAGTTGATTGTCCAGTCACAATGTTTGTTTATTTAGTGCGTAATGTTTGCCCTACCAGCTGAGTAGTTTTTATGTACCAGATATGGAGTTAATGGAAATGAATTGTTTAAATATTGTTTTACAAAGTAACACTAGTAGCCTAATAAGTAACCAAATTTATTTTTCTTTTCTAGTCTTTTATACCACCATTAAAGTCTCTAAGAATTAAGACTTATATTTAAAGTAGGAGAATGAGAATGGTTTGAATGTTCAGAATACCAAGGTTTAATCTATCAAGTCTGGGTTGTCAACCTAGATGTGTACAAAAAAAACCCTCCTTTAGTTAAATCACAAAACCTGTCAATTTTCTATTAAATATAAATATATATTTGCTATGATAATATCATTGTAAAAAATCACAATAAAGTACAAACTTGAACACAGAGTTATCTACTGCTACATGCAATTAAATTATCCCAAACTTTTTAAAAAAACGTAAGCTTGAACCAGACTTATCTACAACTCATGGCATTACTTCGTAAAACCATATTTAATCAAATTCATTTCCATTAACTCCATTTTTATCTGGTACGGTATATAAAAACTACTCAACTGGTAGGGCGAACATTACACTGGAATTATTATTGCTATTTATTTATATCAATTGTTTTGTTATGTGTGTAATTTGGCAAACATTTTAGTACAAACGGCAACAGCAAACAATATTTTTTTTAAGAAAGTGCTACTACCAACCTACCTACATTTTTTGATATCTACCTGCCTATTTATTTCTTTGATTGGTATTGTGTTGTTTATCAGGGTGATTTCAAACAAATACAATAATTTATTTATTGGTTGTTTGTGCTATGCTATTTTAATTTAATTTTGTAATTATTAGCAAGGTGGTCAGTTGGTCTCGACAGGAGGTAACAACGTCTATAATGTTGTTCAGCCTATGCAGACAGTTACCGTGGATGGACAAGAAGCCCTATTTATTCCTGCAGGAGGCTCGCAACAACAGGCCGTACATCTTGGTGGTCAAACTCTTATTACTCCGTCTGGTCAGATTATTCGCAGCCCTGGTGGAGGTTTTCCAACGAGTCTTTTACAAGGACAAACAGTACAGTTTCCATCAGGTATGGTTCAGCCAACTAATGAGCTACAAAAAGACAGAAATACCCATAAATTATTTTGAGTTTTGTTGGATTTCATAATAAGAAAAACGGCTACACAGTTGTTGTATTTTGGGGATATTTGTCTATCTGCCATCTTTTAAAAGATATATTTTTTTTAAAGAATGTGCTTTTGGGCTACTCTATTTGAGGTTGTAACTTAACACATTCAATTTTAAAAAGAAAATGGTTTAAAAGGTGATGAAACTTTAACCCTAGAACTGGCATCGTTAAAGCTAGAATTGAAAAGCCCGTTTATATAGCGTTTTGCAAGCACATTTTTAAAAATTTGCCAAAAATAGTAAATGAACCCCAATCCAAAGGTGTTCAATAGCTTTTTTGTAGAAGAATCTTCAAAGAATTCAAATATGCCACTAAAAATTAGTTTCTTTTGAAATTGTAAAAGTTATTAGCTTGGAAAGCAAAAAATGTTCAGAAACGGAAAGAAAAAAACAACAACTTTATGCCTACATAAAAAATAGTAAAACATTTTTGTATTTTTTTTCAAAATACACGAAAGTTTTATAATTTAATATATTTCAATTTCACAATTTTGTAATCAAAAATATGAAATCGGCAATTTAACCTAAAAACTTATTTCTAGGCTATCTTATTTAATTTTCTTCTTTCCCCCCTTTTTTTTTTTTGGTGTTCAAGTCACTAATTGTATACATCAATTAAAGAGTAGTTATAAATTACCTTAATTTGCTCCGTCTTGTGACTTCTGTTGTATTGTAATCAATACGCGTTTCGGAGCCGAAACTCCATCTTCAGTTATTATCTCCTTAGAGGTCTTCAAAACATTAAAACATTCACGTTAAAAACACATAAAACACTACACACTCATATACACGTTTTTACATTTTTGAGTTACGTGCGCACGGTTGCTCGGTACGTGAACTACTGAGAACGGCTATACCGATTTGGCTATTTTTTGTTTTAAAGTGTTCGTAATAGTCTGAATTAAGTTTTTATGGAAAGAAAAATTTGAAAAGTTTCCCTGAAAATGTTCAGATTTGGGAAAAGCTGAACATCCTTTTTTCTATGAACGCAAGACTATAACTCACGAAAACAGCTGTTCTGATAAAATGCTTAGCAACACATGTTTGTTTACATTCATTACCATAGCAACTTTACTTAGAATCAGTTTATTATTCTTCAAAACCAACAGCTTTTTTACGTTAGATTGACAAACCAAAAGCAAACACAAACAAAAATAAAAATGCTTACTAGGCCTATATTAAAATTCAATTCAAACATCAGTTGTTAAACATTATAAATAAAACAGCTGAATTGGATCAAAAAATTAACATCATTTTAGGTTAGACCTGCAATGAACCAAAATGTGTTTATTTGGAACCAATTTGGCTAATGTAGAATCAGGTAATTATTCTTCATAACTATCCATTTTTTAGATTAGGTAAAAGCACACAAAAGGTTTACTGTATTATCTATAAAGGTTTACAAACTATAAATCTAAATTCGTGTAATATATATTCTTAAGTGGCATAAAAACCATTCTGCAATTCGATTACTTAAGGCAATGTAATGAAATGGAATAACCACCCTTACAATTAACTCAAGCAATATTGAAACATTGCAGGGTCAACTAGTATTTATAATACAAGTCAAGAATAATCAAAATTTCTTACAACTACTCCTAAACAAAAACCTAATCTACAAATCTAGAAACGAACCATAATTTATTTAAAAAAAACAAAATCGACAATATTACCGAAATACTCAGAAAATTCCAAAAAATTTGTAATTCATTTTAAAATTATTGCGCCCTGTTTACTATTTTTGCTAATATTTAAATGTACAGAAACATCTGTTCGGTTAATGAGCAAAGAATCACCTCTTTGGTTCTTAATAAAGTCAGGTGGCTGATCATCAATTAAACATTTTCTTGTGCTAATTGGCCAATTTTGAACCTGATACAAATTAACAAATTTGTAATGTCCTTTTTAATAAAATATTATTACTTAATATGAAAAAAGTATTGATGGGTCAGCTATGATATGGATAAAGAGCTTTAATTTAAAAAGTTAATTTTATCTTATTGTCTATTTTTCAAAATTTAAATCTGAGAAACAGCTGATCCATTTAAAGTACTATATTTCACCTTTGTCAAGTTTTAATACTAGTTGTTTTATTACAGGTCAGAATGTTTCAGTGCGACCAGCTAACATGCCCCAAGTGGTACAGTTTCCTACATTGCAACAGAGTATACCTATACAAATACCTATATCTACATCAGGCGGACAGACAGTGTACCAGACTGTACATTTACCTCTTGCCTTTGCTACGTCAATGCCTAACATTATTCAGACGTCAGGAAACCAAGTTCAAATGATTCCTCAACTCTCGCAGGTAATTAGAATATACCTGTAACATATGCAGTTCTTTGAATGCTTATAAATTAAAATAGAAAACAAATCACACTTGTAAAGCAGAAAGCTTTAAACTAATAGTATGTTTGTAAAATTTAGAAGGAATTATAAAAACAACATTTAAAAGTTTAAAAGGTTCGCGCATTGAAACTAACAGGAAGTACAATTGGGGCATACATCATAAGATTAAAACTTCTTGAAAATTCGAGAGACTTCAAGAGAGTTCTAGTATAAGATAGAAACGGAAGTAACTATATTTCGATCGTCCAAAAAGCACATGGCGAGTTCAGTTCTTCAATAGGCTCACAAGATAGACATGTATTGAGATGGAAGTATTTTCAAATAGAGTTTATATGAGTTATTTTTCGTCCAAAATGGATTAAATAGGGTTCATTTGTCCGTCCGTATATGGACAATCGTCAATAGAGTGATTTTTTGGTAAAATAGTTAATTTTTTGTAAAATAAATAGAAAATTTTTGAGAGGCCTCGCCTAGAAGGAAAATTACGTATTAAAAAACTTGTACGTTTCAATTGTGAAGTTGGTGGTGTGAACTGAATACTAGTTGTGTAAAAAATTGTGTTGATGAAACTGGATTTTCTAAATTTTTTACAAGATGGCAATTTTAAAGTGAGAATTAAAAACAGGGAAAGGTTAAGTAAGGTGAACAAAACAGCTTGACAAAGAAAGCTTGCAAGTATTAGTTTTTAAGTATATTTAAAATTTTGATACTGTCTGCTTCTTTTATAATTTTTTTATGTAAATTTAATTTTTATGATAAATCACAAATTTCTTTCTTATTTGAGTTTCATGTTTGTAAGGTTAAGTATGTCTATCAGTATGGTTCATTAAAATCTTAAAGTCAGTCGCCATGTGAGTCAGTTTCTTTTGTTTTGCATCCAAGATTCAATTCCCATTTTGAAACAGGCTGCATTAAGTTTTGTAGATTAAATGCATGTCTAATTGAGCCCCAAAATTTCGTTGTTCGTACAGAATGTTGTGTATTTTATTATCGGAATACAAATTTGTCTCCGTTGCTTGCAGGTTTGAAATTTAATAATGTGAATTTTTACTATTAAATTTTAAGCAATTTGCAGCAAATGTTACTAGTCTCTAAACAATTTAAAATAATAATTTAATTTATTTTCCAGATGCAAGGACCTCAAATGGCACAGATTTTAACACCTTCGGGACAGTTGCAGCAAGTGCAGTTTTCTCAATTAGCACCAGCTAGTCAAGGTCATGTCGTTGTCCAGACACAACAGAATAGTGCTTCAAGCACAAACACTGCCACAAGTTCAACGTGGAGTACAACAACAGTCTCAACTCCAAGCGTAGTACAGGTAATGTTGAATTGGATATTACCAAGCTTTCATTAGCTCAATTTAAGTTTTATTCATGGTTCTTAGTTATAAACTAAATCAAGTTCTTTGGTCAATACCCAATAGGAGAGCAAGCGTACAGCCCGCTTTTTAATTTGAACACCTTCCTACTTAATAAATAAG
>JAGFPH010004455.1:50015-77854 GCA_018207615.1 Philaenus spumarius | reverse complement strand
AAATAAGTAGTTGTATTAGGGTTTCATAGTTTTTATGAGTTAAACTACTGTTCTTTTTAACCCACTAGGCCATTAGTAGTTTATTTCCCCAAAAAATAAAAATTTTACCAATTATTTTATTTTATTCTATTATGGTAATAAATAACCTAAGAAAAATTTTAGAAGCATTCTATAGAATTCTTAGTCTTTAGAATATCAGAAAAATACCTAAAATTGAGAAAACAAACTGTTATTTATTTATCAATTCACAAATGTACTACGAAAATCAAAAACATATAATCAATAAACAATGGACATTATTCCTTTAATCAAATTGTAATGGCATAGATATAACCTTACTGAAAGATTAACCTTTCCTTATAATAACGTAGGTCAAATTATCAATTTTAGAATGCCCATAAATTTGATTAGAAATGTTTAATTTGCCTAAAAATGAAACTAGGCTATAAAGTTCTGTTATTTTCTAAAACAAAATATTATGACTGAAATCAAAATAAACCGGACAAAATTGCTGCATTAGAATATTACGTCAGCAGTTATTTCTGTTCAAAATTTTTGTGACATAACATTGCATTGGTCACTGGCAAGGGGTTAATAATTTTAACTTTTTCAGTCTGAACGTTAACATTAACGGGCGGCTAGCGCCTTAAACCGTGCGACGTCCCAATCTCTAAGCGCCTTTAAACGCAAATACGCAAAATCATGCTTAGATGATTCCATAGTTCACGAAATTTCCAATAGAGTGCAGGGTGATGTTCTTTGAGTAGGTTTAGACCAAATAAAAAATATAAGCAATGTCTGTAGCGTCTTATTGGTCTGTGTTCTGTCGCCAGAGCAAATGAGTCTACTATCGCAAGTGTTCTCATCGTGGCTTGTGCCTATAGACACATCTGTTTCACTCAGCTGTTATTTTTTTTACTGATAGCTGACTGATATTTATTCCGCAGTTTAAGTTTTGTATAAGTTCTTGTTTTTCTTAGTTTACTACAGTAGAACTTGGATAATTCGAACGTTTTTAATTCGAAATCGCCGTTAATTCGAAGTTTTGGGTCGGTCCCTTGAACTTTATATAATATCAATAAAAAAAAAGATGGATAATTCGAAGTCAACTTCTATAATTCGAAGTTTTTTTTATGCACATCGTGTTTTTATTTTAAAATCGTGTGCTGTGAAAGGGATCGCTAAATAAACAGGTTACTGTGCGGCGACAGAGGGGGAGGAAATAGTCTAGACGCTATTGTTTGTACGCGCTACGAATTCCGAGAATTGTCCCTTCCGAGAATTCTTAGGTACTGTAGGGTGTACATTTGTCTATCGTATGCTTTGTTCAGTCTCATTCTGTTGTTACAGTAGTGTGCCTCTTGCTAGTTAGTCATTTGTGTTTTGAAAGTAATTGTTTGTTCGAGTGATCACAATGTCTTTAAGTAAACAACGCGTTCAATACAAGACATTAACTTTTTGTGAAAAAGTTGCTGTTATTCGTGAGGTGGAGAAAGGTCTCAAGAAGAAATGTGACATTGCTAAGGAGTATGGGATAGCACCCACTACAGTGTCTACTTTTTTAAAAAATAAGGAAAAAATATTAAGCAGTGCTTTGAGTGGAAATGGAAAGGATCGTAAAAGAGCCAGAGAACCAGATCACCCTGAAGTGGATGAATGTATGCTGAAGTGGTTTAAACAAGCTCGGGACAAAAACATTCCATTATCTGGGCCCCTTGTTCGAACGAAAGCAGAAGAGTTTGCTACAGGTTTGGGGAAAACTGGTTTTAAGGCGAGTACCGGTTGGTTGGACGGATTTAAGGAAAGGAACAACATTACCTTTAAGTCTGTGTGCGGTGAAAGTGCTAGTGTTAATCAAGAAGCTGCAAATGTTTGGAAAGACGATGTTATGAAAATGATCGAAGAAACCCCGGCAAAAGACATTTTTAACGTAGACGAAACGGGTTTGTTTTTTAAATGTACCCCGGACAAAACTTTGACTTTTAAAGGAGATCGCTGCAGTGGAGGGAAAAACAGTAAAGAAAGACTAACTTTGTTGGTTGGAGCCAATATGGATGGTACCGAAAAGTTGCCTTTACTAATGATAGGCAAATCCGCAAATCCAAGATGTTTTAAAAACATAAAATCTAAACCACTCGAATACAAATCGAACAAAAAAGCTTGGATGACAGCAGAGCTGTTCAAAGATTGGCTGTTAAATCTCGACAAAATCTTTCGTAAACAGAACAGAATAATAATCTTGTTTATTGACAATTATTGTACTGCGCATAAATCTATCCCACTTATGAACAACATTAAGGTTATTTTTTTCCCCCCAAATATGACATCAGTTGTACATTCAATGGATCAAGGCATTATAAATAATTTTAAGCATTTTTACCGACGGCTTATTGTACAAACGCTGTTAACAGATTCATTGGACAACAAAAATTTAAAGATCAACATTCTTCAAGCAGCAAGAATGTGCCACAATGCATGGTCACAAGTTACCAAAACAACGATAGCAAATTGTTTTAAAAAAGCTGGGTTTGTTAAAAAATCTGACCAGCATCCAATTGAGCTTTTAGAAGAAGATGTTCCCCCTCTACCTGTCGGATGGGAAGAAAATATGCACGTCACCTTTGAGGAGTACGTTAGTTTAGACGAACAAGTAGAAGTGTGTGGAGAACTTTCTGATCAGGACATTTTAGCAGAAGTGAAAAACAAAAATTGTGCCGAATCGTCGGATTTAGAAGATGTTGAAGCTGAAGTTGAACAGTCCCCAATCCCGACTACGTCTGAAGCCGTTCAGCAATTGCGTGAATTTCGGCGGTATATTGAAGGACAAACAAATGTAAGTGAAGCTGTTTTTCATTCACTTAACGTTCATGAGGATTTTGCAAATCTAAAAAGAATTAATTCTAAAAGACAATCGAACATTTCACAATATTTTGTTAAACTTTAATTTAGTGTATAAATGTACATATTCATACTGTTTAAAGATTTTCTTGTGGTTATGTACGGGAATACTTATTATTAATTCTTCATTGATTACCATTAAATTTTTTTGTACTAAAATTAAATATATTTTTATTATTTTACTTAAATATTTTTAAAACATTATTAAACTTACTGCATATAATAAAATAGCATCATTTACTTTTAATTTGTGAAAATAAAACTTATACTATAATAACCATATGCAACATAGTTTTTATTTCAAGCATTTTGAGCTAACCTAAAACTTGAAAAAATTTAACTTTTATAATTCGAACTTTTGGATAATTCGAATTTTTCCATTGGTCCCTTCAGGTTCGAATTATCCAAGTTCTACTGTACATAATTATTTTATTTTTTATACAGCAATAAGTATTGCTTTTATGTATTTAGTTTTTGAATAATTGTAAATTCTGCTAAATGTAGTTTGATTTTTTTTTTAATTCCTAAAAAACTTTTAAAACAATTTTAAAATTAGTTGAGTATTTTTGGTGTGTACTTCTTAACCCTAAGAATCACAATTTAAAAAGAACATTGAGAAAATTTATATTTATTTTTTTAACTCTAAATGATTGATAGCCCTTATTTTAGCGTAGCGCTTTAAGGGTTAATTTTCACTTCTCATCCTTTAAACATGAACTTTAAAAAAAAATTTCTTTGAAAATAATATAGCCTACCTTTCTCATTGTATTTTCTCCTATACTAATTAGAAATCTAATTATTAATGTTTTTAATAATTTGAATAGTGTGGTCAATATAAATATTATTAATTTAAGTTACCTTTTTGTGACATATGTACATTATTTTTTTCTCACTACTGCTGTTTCAGCTAATATTTTTTATCAATACTCAAAATAGTAATAAACACACTTATATCCAAACAATAATTCTGTCATTGTATTATACCAAACGGTTCTTGACAAAAATAAACAAAGTTACTTAAAAATAAAAATATTCATTATAAGGAACATATTGATGAACAATAGCATTAATCGTAAAAAATTAGGTTTTTGTTTAGCAATACTGAAGATTTGTTTACTAGGAAGAAAAGAAGCTAAGAAAGTAATTTGAAACAAATTATTTTTTAAATCTGCTCTTAGCAATTATGATGCAAAATTAAATGAAGTGTATATTGTTTTCCGAGTACCTTAAATGACCCTACTTATTGATTTATTGTAGGCCAGGCTATCTATTAGCATTCTTTCATAGGACTAACTCGTGCTACTGTAGAAGGTGTTTGTTTTTTTATATAATATTGAGAAGACAAATAATATGATTAAAAATAACTTATTTACATGTACATTAAATACAAATTTTGATGTACTTCATGTCAATTGTAAGAGTAATAAGTTAGATGCTTTGGAAATGTTAGAAATTAAGAGGTTAATTAATAAGGACGTAAGTTTAGTTTTAAACGAACAAATAGATTTAAGCAATTCGCCACTTCTACAACTGTTGTTATTGACCAGTTCGATTCCTCCCCCATCCCTAACATAACGGTATTTTGGCCTACCTGTACCCAACTGCTGTGTGTTGGATTTTTTCTTGTTCCTTTAGTCTTTAAGTTGCCTTCAATAATGCCGTAGCTGACGAAACCTAGGTCGGCATGGCTCAATAAAGATTTGTGAAACATTACAAAAAGTTTTCATTTATTTATTTATCTGAGTTTGCTTATCCGAGATATCCTCGGTCCACATTACTTCGGATAATCAAGACTCTACTGTATTCATTAATTTACAGAATTATATAATTTAATTTATAAGGTTATACTATTATATATTTTATATAAAATTATATACAGTAGGCCTACTTTTTTTATATGTATTCACTGTAACCAAAAATGTTGATCTACTTAGATTGTACCCGATAACAAAAGTACAGCCTGTAAAGATAAAAATCCTGAATTTAAATCCTGATCTTGGTCTATGTTTTTCACATGAAATTCAGTTAGTTTAGCCATTGCTAGGGAAGTGTATAAACGTAAAATTATTACAACTTATAAATAAATGCAAATTTTTATATTAAATATTGCAGACAGTTGCATCTCCCAGCATAGTAAGCAATGTTGAATCTGGAGGCTCTTTACAAAACCAGCAGACACAGAGTCTTATTCTTCCTCAGTCATCTACAGGGCTGCCACAACATATATCTCTTAATGTTGGTAAGTTCAGTTTTGTTGCTAAAAATCAACTAATTTGAAATAATTTCTTTTTATTTTCAATTTGTCTTCGATTGCTGGTTTCTGGGTCAGAGATTAGTATTAGTCTTAACACCAGACCTAGCAAGTACTACTTTTTAAAATTTCATGGCAATTTGAGCTGTTTTGCAGTGCAACTTAGAATTTACCTGCACTGAAAAAAGTTTACTGTATACAATTATTATCTTTTTGAAAATTGTACTATTTATTGATCAAGGGGACCAGAGGAAATTCCAAGGTTTAAATACGAAATTTGAGATAACCAATTTACTTAGAAATTGTGCTGAATTTTAAAATGTATAAGGTATAAAAGGTTATTTTAGTAAATAATAACTATTATAGGTTAAAAGTAAGTCTGCAAATTCCATGGTACAACGTACAATTACATAGCTGTAAACAAACATTTTTAACTAATACAGTACCTAGTTTATTTGGTATCAAAACAAATAGAACTAAACATAGAATCAGGAAATAAAATTAAAAATTAATTCAAATCACAAATTAAAAACAAACCACAATAGCACACAATCAACTACAGCTGGGAGAAACAGACTTAAACTCTGAATCCAAGGTCTTATAAATTACATGTTTACTGTCTCTCAAACAGCCATAGAAATAAAGAAATATAAAATGGAAAGCTCAGGTGTAATTTAGTTGTTGATGGCTTTATACATATATGTGCATGTGCATAATATGCGACAATAATCAACGTTTGTCTTTCAGTAATACATTTTAAACATGGATTATTCACTTTTTGTAGTTCTAGGATTAAGCCAAGTTTACATTTTACTTTCTCCACCCTATACGTAGTACCGTATATGGAGAAAGTATTGTTTTCGTAAAAATGTTCGAATTTGAATTTTCAGTTGAATTATCTGTTTTGGTGCTCCCAGAACCCCAAAAAATGGTTTAGTGCAATTATCTGTGTTGGTGCTCCCTGAACCCAAAAATATTTTTAGTGGAATTTTTTGTTTTGGTGCTCCCTGAACCCAAAAAAGTGTTTTTAGAGTGGTGTCTGTCTGTCAGTCTGTCAGTATGTATACACGACCAGAGAGGACACTATTGGTCCGATTTTCATGAAATTTGGTATGTAGGTACTAAACCCTAATATCTCCAGGCGTTTTTTCCATTTTTTGGAATTTCTAATTTTTAAGGGTAATTTACCCCTATAAACCCATAAAAAACGACAAAAATGCAAATTTCTCAAAAACGGCTCGAACGATTTTGATCAAATTTTCAGTATTTATAGTGCTTAAGATGCCAAACAAAATGACACCACCCGCTTTTATCAAAACTTCGGCGTTTTATAATTATGGGGAAATGTTTAAAAATAAACAAGTTTATGTTGTCAATCTAGCATCGCGGCAGCGGCCGCACGGGGTAGCTCCATGGTAGCGATCACGGCCAGTAATTCAAAGGTCGCGCGATCGAATCCCACCTTGGACAATTATTTTTTTATACGATTAATGTAGGTAGAATATTATTTTTTTGTTTTGTTCTAAAAAGTAATAAATAAAATGATTGAAAACAATATTATTTTGACTACAGTAAGTTGGGAGAAAGTTTGTGTCAGTTAACTGATACCGTTTATTTATTGTTACTACGGCTAAATATTTCTACCTGTAACTAACCTTGTTAGTCTATCTTTGCAGGAAATGAACAGTAGATGATTACATTTTAGGATTGTCACATTGAAAGGTTGAATCTGTTTTGTGATAAAGTTGCCGAGTATCAATTAAAAAACTCAAACAAGCCATCAATTTCAATATTTATTAAAGGAGCTCGTCTTGGTAATTAATTAGGTCAGTCAATAAAAACTGTAAGGTTATTATATAATAATAATTCCAAAAAAATACAAAACGAAATGTAAAATAAAAATTTTTAAGTAAAAATGTTATGTTCAAAATTGTGTGCGATGAAAATTTATTAAATTTATATTATTATTGCTCAGAAAAATTCACTTAATTTAAATAAAAACTAAAACAATTACTAACCTTTAACTAACCAAACTATCCAAGTTCAGATGTAAACAAAAACACACGTGGCTCAACTAACAGCTTATTTAATATGGCCGACCACAGATGTCAGACGGCACAATTGATCAAATTTCCATCATCACATTTATTTCATATCAATTCTATGACGTCAGTATCAGTGATGCTTCACCCGAAAATATAACTATATCAAAGGGTAACCTCACAATAAAAACGATGTTCGTAAAATATAACAAGTTCACTTATCCACCTTATTTCACCTTTACTTTAAGGGAAAATAACGAAGAACAAAGAGATACATCTCTTTCCTTGGAGTTCTAAATCAACTAACTTGCATGTTATGTCTGTTACTGACTTTGTATCATTCGCAGTGCCATTTTCTTCGCTTGGTCTGCTCATCCCTATGTTCTCCATGCTAATTTTTGGAGGGAAGTTTGTTTTACAAGTTTTATTTGTGATTGAACCCATGGTTGATGTGCCACCCAATTTCATGGTTATTTTGTTAGATTAATTTTGTTATTATAATTACTGTTTTATTAAAAAATATTATTACATTCTATAATAAAATGTCTGCATACTATTCAAGTTTTTATTTACCTTAAATATATCTTTATTCTGTCTACATTTTCTGTGGTTATAAAAATCAAATCTTTGTAATCTAAACCCTTGGTAACTTGGTAATATTTTAGTTTACCACTCTCACACATAAAATTCAGTACATGACTCCATGGATTTGTAAACGCTATAAAACATGGGCATAAACGCCACAAAATTTAATGCTTCAGACTTCAAGGAAAGTCTAAGGGTGATTTTAAATAATTTATAATTCTGGATATTTTTAATGTTGTGTAAAAGCTTATTGACAGAGCAAAGCACGAACTTCCTGAAAAGGAAGTGAAGGCAAAGCTCATTTACTTAAAACATATTTGTTATTTACTATTTTGTTATTCAAGTATGTACGTACACTTGCTTTTGTAGGAATTGATCAGTGTGTAAGTAGTTTATGTGTGATATTATTTGTGTTCAAGTTTTTATTTTTTGAGTCATCAGTAAAAAAATAAATGAATTTACCAGGTTCTAGCCGCATATTAATGCCAACTTATCAGTGCAGACAAAAACAAATTAGTAGCGGAAAATAATGATTGGTGGTGGGGAATAGTGAAAGAAGGGAAGTAGTTCCAAACACAGACTTTACTACACTCCCAGGCAGTTGTGTAAAATAATACTTTTTTCTACATATTCTGATTTTTTATGGGACTAGTAAGTAACTTGTAAAAATGATGACTTGTACTTATAACTGTAACTTGCAATTTTGTGGATTAAGTTTGTGATTGTATTTCTATTTTCAACAATGGGCTATTTCTATTTTCACGTGAATTACAGCCCTACGTTGGGCATCATTATTGTAACGTTAGTCATTACAATAACAAAATAGAATCTAGTAAAATATATATAAAAAATGGGGTTTACGTAATTTTATTAAATTCAAAAATAAAAAAATGCTCAAATATTTATTAAAAACAATGAAGTATAAGTAATTTGCTGAAAAGATTGTTTACTTTGTTAAATTACATCATTATTATCAATCTCAATTAATTAATTCACCAAAATAAACAATATCAAAAATCTAACCTCAAATATGGTTTGTTTATATTTAATATGTTACTCACACTTGATCTATGGATAGGCATGTGACGTTCAATCTATGGTCATTTTGGCGGTAATTGACGTTGTTTATCATTGCACAATAGTGACATCACAGCTTTATTGAAGCCTAGTTTACCAAATTAACAAATTAATTTAAAAATTTCGAGTGGGATTCGCTTTGGCTGAGTTAGTACTTGATATTGAGTAAAATTGTGGTACAGAAATGATAAGTTGGAGCATTGTAGCGAACAACTTAAAAAGTTTACTGTTTCATGGTTGCATTCAATATAAACATTAAAATTTTTAAATATACAAAAAAATACATAAAACTAAAAAATCTATACTCTAAAAAGACACAATTTTGAATATTTTAAGTTAGAAATGAAATTAAAACTATAGGTTTAAAAAGTTAAGTTATAAAAAAAAAAGTTGTAGACCCTATCTTGTACAAATTTTTAAAGTCCAAAAATGTCCAAATTCATATTAATTTTTATATTATTATTATTACAATATCTGCTTGATAGAGATAATCCACTGTTATAATGCCACACTTCATTAAATTTCAATTCGAAACATAGTTTTCATTAGCAAGCACATGTGCAATTTTTAACATCACCTCAATTTTAATAATCCTTCATTAAAAAACTGTTCTCCAACACTACATTAATACATCGACCTATTAAATTCACCGATTTCCATGCGAAAAATTTTTAACCATTTTCGATGATCATCCAAACGCCATCTTGCCTACCTTTTGAAGACAAACAGATATAAAGAACGATGTCCCACAATGCAACCATGTATCCGCTTTTGCAACGATGTTGCCAACTTGGTTTTTTAACCAACTCATACTTCGTTGTCATTTTGTATGTTATATACCATTGATGTTTATATATGAAAGTTTTTCTTTTATTAATTAAATGAAAGATTATTTTAATTATTGTTCAGTTCAGTTATTTTGTCACTTGTATTACTTTTTATTACTTAAACTGTTTATATATCACTTTTTATATCACATCATTTTTACTGGTTATATGCATATAATGTATTAATTATGTTATAATTTTACATCCACCTGTACATATTTATATTCTAACATTATATCTGCCTTTTGTAAACAAATTCTTTTTATTATTAAATAACTTTTATCATTTATTTTATTAGAAATTATTTATTTTCCTTGCTTCTATTTTTTTATATATATAATGATTATTGCGTCTTTAATTATATATCATATAAATTATATAACATATATATATGATGCTTACTATGTCTTTTAATTTAACTTAGCTACTTTCTCGTCTGCATTGGTCACATATATTACTAATGCAAGTTTTTGAAGAAGACTTAGCCGGGGTAATTATACAGATCCCCAGATAATTGTATGTTTATACCATAGCTACTGATCACATTTTATACAGCAAAGATCTAAATATTTTAATTCTAAATTGAAACTTCTCCTGTTTAGGTAATCAACCACAACAAGTAACGGTGATACCTGGGAATCTAGCCAACCTTATGCAATCCAGTAATGGGGTTACAGTCCGTGGCAATACATTCCAGGTAAGATTTCAGTTTAGTTGTCAGACCTTTTAGTTTACTACTGCCTTTCTTTAACTTGGATAAACCATAACGACCAAAGACGATTAAAGAAATTAAAACATAAGTAGTACAATGTTTTAACACTTACCTTGCTAAAGCTGTAGCAATACAGCTCTCATATTTTCTAAAAAATGTGAAAACTAATTATTTTATTTTATTCCTTCATTGGTTATAACGGTGTAAGACGTTTTATCAATTTATGGTTTTTAGTTACACTTTTAGTCACCAGGGTTCAGTAATTCGTTTGCTATAAATAATATGACACAAATTAATATGGGACGTTATTTCAGCCTAATCAGTTAGTTTAAATGTTTTTAGTGTTAATTGTACGTTTCAACAAGTTGAGAGATTGATTTTGTATTTCTTGAAAGTATTTTAAATTTAAATTAAATTAATAATACTTTTTAGTGCAATAAACATTTTTTCAAAAGTAAAAAATGTTTAATTTATATTTTGCTGAAACATTTCTTTTCCTCAGGTTTTTATTTGGGCACATAGCTAAATTCATTAAGATTCAATTATTTATATGACGTAAGACATAAGGATTTTTTCACCTGAAAAATTGCCGGTCTGGGATGCTTATGGCTCAGAATTCTAAGTTTTAAGTACAACTAGTTTTATCAAAATGGAGCCTAAGCCCAAGCGTATTTTGCATATAGATTAATGGTCATGGTGACGAAGCCCAGTTGTCACTAGGGCTGCCTATTTAATTGCATTGCTTCTTACCAAAGAGTATTTATTCGATTTACACTTTATGAAACATTGTGTATAGTTTTCTTTCGTATTTCATAGCATGCTGGTACCTATTTCAACCTTGGAACCTATGCTGGAATTGTTGTCAAAACTACTTTCAACCCTTTTCTTTGTTTGTATTTCAAATTTTTAACATACTATTTTTTAAAGGCAGAAATCCTTGGAGGCGCTCACAATTTTTACAAATTCTATATAGACTTTTAACAATAACTTTGATTTAAATGAAATTGATCAAAAAAATTTACACTTTAATTTGTATTGATCAGTTACCAACAGGCTTGCAGACTATAAATGTACCAGGCCTGGGCAACGTACAGCTGATCCCAACCAGTGCTTTGTCTGTCTCTGCCCAGAACCAACTCGGTCTCAATCAGTCTGTATCACATTCTGCTCCTCCTCCTCTTATCCAAAGTCTACCACCTGGTGTACAGATTATAGGTAAGTTAGATATAGTACCTCTTTCGATATTTTCAAAATGTATATCTGTAAGAAATCAAGAGTTTATTAAAAAGTTGTTGGTAAATATACCGGTTATTTTTTTTGCTACTGAAAAAAGGACTTTGAAAATTATGTTATAACCGGTCGTTGCTGTATCCAATGGAAGCTGAAGACGAACTGACGCACAATTAGACATGAGTATGTAAAAAATATACAGTTTGTAACAGTTATAAAAAAAATGACATTTCCAAAATTGTTCTAAGTTTACAAAAAATAAAAAAAATCTATTTCTAAAAAAATTTAATAAAATCTATCAAAAGCTATGTAGTATGTGAATTCAATTATCAATTAATGTTTATTTATTATTATTTACTGTTTTAAGTTTAATTTAAGCTCATTTACTTATCAAATTCAAACAAAATTATTTTCTAACCAAAAAATTTTCAACATCTTGTTTATAAACGAACCTGTGATTCACTAAGGTTCCTTGATTCACTTACTCCATAGACAGTACTTGCAATCTCACTGCATGACATCAAAACTAATGCAATCTACCAAGGCCTGTAGGTGGCTAATTCTTTGTCTCATGGACCACGTTTCATATTCCATGTTCCAAAGTTTTCGCGCACTTTTACCTCGTGGAAAAATTTCATTGTGTTCGACAATATTCTATTATACTAATTTGCATTTTCACTTTTACTTAAATTTTGTGTGGATTCGTAACTACATTAGTACACACCACACGAAACTGTAGTTAAAAAGAAATCAGACAAACATGGTGGCCAATTAACTAAATTTAATTATACATTTCAAAGATATTTGTGGTCAACAAAATAAAATCTATTACATTAAAAACATAAAGCTTTTTATGATTTTACAAAAAACACATTAATCTATATCTTCCTTCTGTTATTATTATTCTAGATTTATTTTAATTTGAAAAAGTATTACGTATGTCTAAATTGTTAATGAAAATTTAGGTTAGGCCTATTTCTAAAACA
The DNA here is from genome assembly GCA_018207615.1 of Philaenus spumarius. Classification (NCBI taxonomy): domain Eukaryota; kingdom Metazoa; phylum Arthropoda; class Insecta; order Hemiptera; family Aphrophoridae; genus Philaenus; species Philaenus spumarius. Next base: position 65,246 of record JAGFPH010004455.1, on the reverse strand, counting down.
AAAGAAAGCAGACTCATTTACAATAGTTAAAAATAATTATAACTTTTTTAATACCCCTTTTTAAAGAAAAATTTGTATTTCAAATTTTTTATACTTGCAAGTGTGATGTTTCTTTAAATATCTAACTTGAAAGCACTGTTTTTTTAAGCCTTATTGCGTCGTAGCTGCATTATGCACTGTTCAACATGTTATTGATAACCTCGCTCATATTAACGGTTAACTTATGTCCGTAGGCAAAAAAACTCACTCGTAGAATTCTACAACTTGTTATAATATAACATTAAAACATTTCATGTTGTATTTTTTTACTGTAACATAAACCTACTCTCTTAGAGTTTAACGTGACTGTCTCACTCTGATCCTTGCGGAAGAATGACGCAGTGCTACACTTTATCGCCGAATGTCTTCTATAAATGCCTCACCCGTCTTTGTTCTCGTGCATAGAAACTTGTGCATACTATTTATTTACATAGGCTGTCTTTTTGCCCACTTGATAACCATTGCTAGGCTTTCCGTTCACATATTAAAGTTCCTGCTGAAACATCTGTCCCAAGGCTATTTTCTTAATATTGCGAAATAGTATTGTCTGTTAAAAATATTTGTCTCCTTTTATTTTTCTTAATGATTATTTTTCAAAATTATTTGTGTGCTTTTAATTTTATATAATTAAATTGAATGCTTATCTTTATAATTACTAATCTTTTTTTTTTAACTAGTCTCATTTTAAAGTCAATTTTCATATATGCCTCTTTTTATTAATTTATACATGTTACAAGTATTGTAATAAGGCTTATAAAAAGGCAGGGAGGCCAAGTTGCAGACAAAATGTCTGTGGTTCACAAAAATCCAAATCTCGACGTTATAACTGATTCGTTTCTGTTAATAGACACAAAATATTGTGTTTTGAGCTGGAACATCGAAAAAATATTGCTCGAAACATGCTTCTAAAACTAGAGATTTGGAATTCTGTCGTTTTAGCTGATATGTCATTATAACCAATGCCTATAAACAATATCCAGTGTATTTTTTAACAGATAGTAACAAAAATGGTACAATAAATTAATTGATGTTTTTTTTTTAATTTTCAACTTATCTGACTCTAGTTCTAGCAAACCCCAGAATACTAACTCAGCAAATTTTTGATAATACAAACATGTCTCGACAGAAATTAATTTTTTGATCAAAGAAAACAAAATTTAATTACGAATTCTGAGCAGACAACTTTTTGAATAAAAAAAAAGCATTTAAACACAATAATGAAATTTAAGAATAGACCTTTGTACTGTTTGTAAATGCAAAATTTCATAGAGTCTTGCCAACCATGGTTTCGCCAATGTCAGCATTGACATGGCAAACACGTGTTGTCTTGTCAATGCCATCACTGGCGAAACCATGGTCAGCAAGCCTCAATGAAATTTTGTAGAATTTTACTAAATATTGTGTGTGTGTGTTGCAAATTGAAGTATATTTGTTGCACTTAATTGGGGTGTCTTTTTCTCCACTTTCCCTCAGGATTATCTTGAGGTTGATGTTGTATCATATAAATGATGTCTTTGTCACCATACTCCTGATAACCATTGTCTAAATTAGTAAATTATAATGAAATTTTGAAATATCTAATTTTTATTTTTAGGTGGAAACCAATTACAAACAGATTCAGGGGATGGAACATTACAGCATGGCTTAGGTAGGTGGCAAGTGGTGAATATTCCACAACAGCCTTTACAGTCACCCACGCCCCCGGCAAATGGATCTGGAGGTGAAGATGACTCGGGAGATGAGAAACCTCGAACGAGGAGAGTGGCTTGTACGTGTCCGAACTGCAGCGAAGGCGGGGAGAGGTAATCAAGTCAAATAATTAGTAAAATCTCGGGCTAAGCAACAATTGTATTTTCGAATTGTGGAGTAAATACGATAGCCTTTAGTAGTTAGTTGCAGACTTTTGGTTTGGTTTAGTATAAACTCTCATCAGTTGTTAAAAAGCACTTTTTTTTCTTCTGATGGAATACATGTCAAAAGCAGCTAGAGATGCCTCATTACTTCTATGAACTTGTTTTGTTTTTTAGTGTCACAAGTGTGTATATTGTGAGTGTTTTTAGTGCGATAGATACGTTGCTTGTAATTTCTGTTTTTTTAAAAACATTTCAGTAGCCTAATGATTTATAAATTTTTTAGGTTATGACGTTTTACATTTCAGTAATTTAAAAGAGGCTTTGTTAGTAATCAATTTAAGGTACAAAAAATAGTATCATTTTCAATAATTGTTTTAATAGCCTTTTTGGTATACACGTTACTGCTCTTGCTTGATAAATAAGTTGCAATCCACGTTCCGTTCATAAAGTGCGCATAACACATTTTGGATACCAGAAATTCTGCAGAGAAATAAAGAGAATATTTGTTGTAGGACAAGTGATAGAAAGAAGTTACACATCTGCCACATCCCTGGATGTAATAAAATTTACGGGAAAACATCACATCTGCGAGCACACTTAAGGTGGCACACGGGCGAGAGGCCGTTCATCTGTAGCTGGCAATTCTGTGGTAAACGTTTCACTCGCTCTGATGAGTTACAGGTAATTTATATTTAGATAAAATAACTCAGTGTGTAGCTTTTGTTTTTCTTTCAAAACAGATAAAAATAAGATCTAGAACCTCAGTAACCTTGCTCATACTGTATTAGTAGTAAAACTACTATGAAATTTTTGTTTTATCAACAGTAATTTGAATATGTCACATAAATTTATGATTCGTAGTAAGGCTCACATATCTGGACAGATGATTGGAAACTAATATAAATCACATGTAAGACGCATGTTGTTAGCCTCGAACCAGTCACTGATGATTTTATAAGTGGGGTTTGGATTTTCTTAATAATTTTTCTGATGTTCTTCCTAAAGGGGAATAATTTCCCCAAGAACAGAGTTTAGTTGTCTTTAGCTGTCGGTTATACAATAGATATTTTTAATTTTTCAATAAATCATCTTGTTTTTGTGTGTGTAGTCACCTGGCAGAAAATCAAAGAGAACCTATGCAAAAAATATGTGATACAATGAATAGTGATAAAGAGTGTCAAGATTCAATAAAAGCATGGTTATTATTATCTAATGAAATATAATGCTAAGCTCGCCATGGATGCAAATTTTAGCCGTATGCACATGTACAATAAAGTTGTACGTATTAAACTTGCATAATGATTGCGTCCTAGTCCGATATTCAGTGTTTACTTCTGACTTTCACTGTCAACATAAATATCACATATAAGTGATAGATCACAACAGTGTTGCTTGGTTGGGACTATTTTTTAATTTTACCGATCCCGGGATTCGTTTTTGCAGTCCCGAAATCTCGGGATCGAAAATATTGTCCGGGATTGGATTCCCTAATTGAGATCAAACTTTGCATGAAGTTTAACCTAACAATGATCTATCTCAAGAAAAATAAGCGATTATATCCAATCTTGCGTTTCAAAATGGCAACTGCTGTTTGAGAATTTCAAAACTGAATTACTAAAAAACCTCACATTTTAACAAAAAATGTTGACAACTTTTTTTTGCAGCCCTTTTGATTACCTATCGGGATGGTGAAATTGTCAAAACAATCGTGTGACGGATAATAGGTAAGTTATGTGTAATACTTGGTTTGTTCAACCCGGCATCCTATACCAATGCAGTAAACACAACAATATTGTATGTACATATTCTGTTATTATCTTTAACTTAGCTATTATCCTTCATCTGATTGTTTTGACAGTTACAACATCTGATAAGGAACCAAAAGGGCTGCAAAAAAGGTGACTTGACATATTTTGTTAAAATACTTAAACTGTACGGTTTTTGAGTAATTTAGGTTTGACATTTTTAAAAAGTCGCCATTTTGAAACGCGTGATTCGATATAATCGTTAATTGTCAGGTTAAACTCCATGCCAAGTTTGAACTCAATCAGTCAAAGATTTCTCTAGATATGAATTATTTGGTAAAGATGGAGAACGGCGTGACCAGAGGTTTTTTTAAAATTTTTTCATATTATTAAAGAACACGTTAAACTGATTATAAAAACAACAAAAATATCCGCGGGAAATAAAAATTATAGAAAATACGAGAGAAATAAAAGTTGAAAATATAGAGGTTAACTTCAGTACTTCTTTTATCTTTTAACACTAAATAAAAGAAACAAATCACTTAATCCACCAACAAATATCAACAATAACTTCACTAAACACAATGAATGAAAGAAATCACGAAAATATATGTCAATCTTTATATAACTTTCCAAAACCTTTACTTTAAAAACAATAACAATTATCGTTATTAAATTACATTGAATACCAGTATAAAAGAAGAAAGTGATCATTTCTGATTGCCCACGTTGCCACATTGAACATATGTAATATAGGAAAAGATGACGTAACAGTAATCACACAACATGTTATTAGTAGCGAATATAAACAGTGCTTAACAGTATGATTATAATATTTCGTCGTTATTATCACATTATATAATTAGAATTAAAAAAAAACCTGAAGGTTCTAACCTATACTATTTAGTCACATTATATTGCCGATAACAGTATGATTATAATATTTCGTCGTTATTATTACATAATATAATTAGAGTAAGAAAAAAACACCTGAAGGTTCTAACCTATACTATTTAGTCACAGTATGTTGCCGATAACAGTATGATTATAATATTTCGTCGTTATTATCACATTATATAATTAGAATTAATAAAAAACCTGAAGGTTCTAACCTATACTATTTAGTCGCAGTATGTTGCCTGTAACAGTATGATTATAATATTTTGTCGTTATTATCACAGTACCAGGAGACCGAGCTAAAGCTCGATTATAAGCAGGGCTATGATTTCAATAATAAATATTGGATTATTGAGTTTTGAGGTTAGGCCTATAACATTAAATAACTAAATAAAGGGTATATTCAACATTAGGCTTACCTGTAATAAAAATACAGTTTAAAGGATTAACCATAATCTCAACGCTATGCCGCAGAAATAAGTCAGGCCTAAATTAAAGTTTAATATTTCAATATCGATTTAGGCCTAGGGCCTAGTTCGTTCACGTCAATAACTATTATTGCAAATTTCCGTGAACATCGTTTAGGTTAGGCCTATAACATTAAACAACTAAATAAAGGTATGTATATTTAGCAGAAGTATTCGTTGCCATGGTAACTATAAATAGATACAACATTAGGCTTACCTCTAATAAAATATATACAGTTTAAAAGAAAGCAGATGATTATTGTTATGGCATTGAAAACATTTGCATCAGCTGTGCTTTGTATTGTTTAAAATGGACAAATTTGACTTTTTAATTTAATAAAAAGACGTAGAAAACTAATTTTCCCAGACTGGTGACCATTTCCAATCGATTTCTCGTGGCCAAAAGCCCCATATAAAATCAAAAAATGAAAAATCCTTAGACGGAGATTCCAGATCCATTTAGCAGACAAACAATTATCTCTCGCTTTAGAAGATAAGATTATATAATTCGAATAAAAAGAACCTAAAGGTACTAACCTATACTATTTTGTCACAGTATGTTTACTTAGTTGAGTTGCCTAAACTGTTCGTTTCTACACAAAAAAGAACCTGAAGGGTTCTAACTTAAACAGTTATTATTTTCTAATTTTAGGCAATATAGGAGGCACTGATAAACTCATTCTAATCTAGTTGCAACCAATCTGGCAACCCTGTTCCTATCGCATATTAAAATAGCTGTAGATTGTGCGTATTAAATCCCATAAGCGATTTTTGGTTTGTTAATTTGTTATGTTATATTTGTTTTAGAATGTTTATAATTGATTTCCGCCGATCAGTGAAGTGTCTAATTTCATTATATATACAGGAAAAAGTGATATATAGTGTAATTCTATTAAAACCTGTAGTCACGACGTCCTCCACTAGAACCAATTATTTTGAAAAAAAAACAAAATGTCTGGAAAACAAAGCATTTCCGGACCTATATTTATATATATTTTTTCTTTACTTTTACGTGTAGAATGAGCTCCCGAAGTTTCTGCATATATTCGTGAATCACCCTGTATAAAACCAAACCTTTTAAACAACTGGCATTTTAATTGTATGGTTGGAAAACATTAAATCTTTGATGGTAACTTAGTATAACCATCTGTTTATTAGATAAAAATTAACAAATGAAAACTAATTGGCAGCTGTGTAAACATTAGGGACTTTTGGACATTTTAATAATGATATTGTGTTTTGTTTAAATTTAATTGTTGAATTTTGTACTAACTAAACAATGCACTATTACAGAGGCACAGGCGGACACATACAGGAGAGAAAAGGTTTCAATGTCCTGAATGTAATAAAAAGTTCATGCGTAGTGACCACTTGTCTAAACACATACGCACACATCAGAAACAGAGAATCATCGTAAGTGAACTATTTGCTATTTGTATGATCTAACCCTGCATGAACCTGACAGTTTTGTAAATATTATTTCCTTGCATTGGTAATGTGTGAAAATTAATTTTTCATAGAAATGATACTGGATTTATTTGTGGTATTACTTATACATAAGGTGACAAGTGTTGTTCGATCCTTACTATGTTTTATGACTTAGATTGAGTGACCTACTTGGATGAATCACTTGTAAAAAATAGCAGATGTATCATCTTTAACATTTTGATGTTATTTAAATGGGTAAACACATTTTTTTCCCCATTTAAATAAAGATAATACATTTGTTATTTTTTACAAGGGTTTCATCAAGTAGGTCACTCAATCTAAGTCATAAAACATACACTAAGGACAGCATCTAAGGATCGAACACGCTTGTCACCTATCACACCAGAAATGTTGGAAAATGTTAGGCAACACTTTGAGTCCAGGCTTTATTTTTGTCAAGAAGTCAATGGTTCTCATTTCGAGCACTTAATCTGAGTGAAAATGAGGTGAGTGCTAAAGGTTTTACTCATTGTAACATAATTATTAATGAAACTTTAAATAGGAGTTTTTTGGGAAAATTATAACTTTGATTGACCATTATGTTAGATAGAGTCAACATACAGACCTCCTGTTTGCGCCAATCTTCTTCTTTTATCAAGATCTTTAAAATGAGGTGTCACTCAATATGGGTTTTCATTTAAAATTTTCGAATTACCGCCAAAATACCCCATTTTTGGAGGAGGGTTTGAAATTTACGATACTGATTACACCAAAAAACTCAATTTTCGGTCATGTTAACAATCCCCAAAGCAAATCTGTCTATTTCCATTAATAAAAAAAGTAATAAGGGGGGGGGGGGGGCTTTTAAGACACCTGGTATAACATTTCTCGTGATCCATTTTGAATCACTTCTCATGCAAAAATCAATGAAATTTAAATCACTCAAACCCAATCAAAACTAATCTAAAATAAAAATGTACAACAAACTTACGTGAAAATGCACATATACTCAAGAATTCAGCACAACAATAAACATTAACAAGGTTAAGAGAATGCCAATGAAAAAACTAAACTAAATTAGATTTTGATAGTTACAAAAATAGCTGATAACTACCAAAATATATAGGCTACCATACTGAAGGTTATTTTGAAACTTTCAAGAAGCTATTGGACTTTAAAAATTCCTTAAATAATCCATTGCTCTTCAAATTCACTATCAGATGAAAATAAACTGTTATCAACTTCAAGTCACTAACAAAAAGACATTTAATTCAACACTTTCTTTCTATTAACACACACAGCTTGTGTGGAAAGGGCTTTGTATATAATTGGTGCCAGCTGTAGTTTATATTTACAACAGCTGATTATTTGTTCATAAGTATAATTAAATGGTTGTAGGATGTTAATTTATCTATTGTCATAATACTGTGTTGAAACAAATTTGATTTAACTTAGTTCATTTTTATACTGTCAGATAGAAGAAGTACATGACGGATCGAAAGTACCAATGCATCTTTGGGAGGTTTTGTTTAGCGTGTATGGTACAGAACAATGAGGTCAAAGGTTTAATTGAATTGTTTTCAATCTTTCGAAGTTTAACCCACTGTCAATTTGAATACATAAATCCAAATAACTTTGTATTTGCCATAGTAAGTGAAGAAACTCAAAATAATTGAGATATTACTCTTCGCCCACCTTCCAAGAAGGGGTTATATTCAATTTCTTGTTGAAATGTGGAGTAATTTACCAACAGTTTATTCTGAAAGTTATGAGTTTTTATATGTAATAATTTGAATGTTATTTAAAGGTTTCCAAACTTTTGACTTGCACTTTAGAGTTTCAGAAATAATTTATTTCTTTAGAAAACATGTTTAGTAATACCTCTTAACATTTATTTGTGAGTCCTATGTATCATGTTTCATATAAAAACCATAATTCTAATTACTGTAGATAAGATGTTCTAAAAAATTTCAAGTAATTTTATTTAAAATTGACCCACATGTAATTTTATTAGCTAACTCTGCTTGCCAACTCGACTACGAAGGTGAGTCAAATATAAACCACACTTTCTTATATACATTTATTGATCATAAAAAAATACATACAACCTTAAACTTTTTTCATTGTAGTCTCCTGCTTGCTCTACACATTTTTCTCAACATATCAGAAGCTTGTAAATTCCTTCTTCAATAAAATTTAGAGGTTGAGCGGTCAAGCAATTGTGCACACGATCGTTGACTTCTAGATTGTTCTCAAATCGTTCCCCTCACAGCGCTTCTCTCAAGTTTGCAAACAAAATGTAATAACAAGGGAACAAATTGGAAGTGTTTGAGGGAGGGTGTTCTAGATCTGCAACTTGAACTATTTTTGATTTTCAGTCAATAACCATGGAATCCATGGTGTTCCGTGATGGTGGAATGAACTCTTCCATGGGTGGTGCCAAGATCTGAATTTCATCAGAAATCAACCTTCACCTACCTTTGATATTGTCACAAACTGCATGGATGCTCTCATCTGTGAGAATTGACTTTGAATTTCGATAATGACTTTCATGTTCTACACTTTCTTGTCCCGCCTTAAACTTGCTGGCCCAATCAAATACTTTGGTTCAAGGCAGTGTAGTGTCCCCAAACTGTGCCTGTATTCAAACTTTCCTATGTTTTAACACCTTGCTTCATTAAAACTTGATTATAATTCATTGTGCGACAGGTAATAGAACCGTTTGTTAATTTATGGCTGTACTGTACTGAGAAAGAAACTGGAGAGAAACAACCCACCAAGCGGGTTCTCCAGCTCATAACACATCAACTTTCAACAGTTCAACACCCCACTTTGATATACTACTCAAGATTAAATAAAGAGACGAGGTGCAAACGTCCGGTTTAAATTTGACTCACTCTCGTAAAACAACATTCTTCCAAGTTTGAACATTTTTTTAAACACAGTGCATGAAATAGTTAACAAGTTAAAGTTTAACCAATATACTTTTTTTATTTTTCAATATTTTGTTTGTATTTTTTGTTTTTTGTTTGTTTTTGCGAGTTTATGATTTGTTTTAAAGGATACCGTCCAAATCAATGGGACAATGGCGAAAGAGGTATGGATTTCATCTGAAGGTTCACCAACAGCCATATATCTGAAACAAATTCAGTTAGATCAGGTATAATTTTATTTTATTTCGTCTTTTTACGGGGGTGGTTCTTTGACTTATTTTTGTTCTTATTGTTCCAACATAATCTATAATTAAGTTATAATACATTGTAACTAAAACAGGTGTTTTCAATTTCATAAATTAATGTTAACAACAATAATATAATACCGCAACTATCATTGTGTATTTATTTTTATTTAAGTTTTTAAAGTTAGAACTTTTGTGGTTGATAAAATGTACTTTAGGAGAACAGTACCTATCGGATTTTTATTTTAGACCCTGCTGGACTTTACAGCTCTGTGAAAAGTACAAAAATTGGTTTTAAGTATGTAAATTACTGCATTGGATTGAACATTATTGTTGTGATATTAGTTAATTTAGATTAATGCATTAGAGTTAGGTCAGACTACATAATTACATTACTTGTAGCTTAGTTTACAAATTTTGTAAGTTATTAGTTACAGGTGTTTCATGAACAATTAGCACAATTAATTGTAGAAAAAAGTAAAATTTTACAGGTTGGCAACACTAAAACTACAAGTAAGTTCAGATTGATAATGGTTATTCAGCTGATTGCTGTTACAAATAATTTGTGTGTGTTTTATTAACATTTTTTTCTTCTTAACCTTTAGAAGAATACAGCGTTTGGGGATAAGGGGGAGGTATGGTAATATTCTAAACTACAACATGTGTTCTGCTTCTTACAAGACAGAATAGCGATCTAGTGGCAATAATTCATACTTGCAATAATCTTCAATTTGCTGCCTTTCTTTCAGTTGATGTCATTGTGTTTCTCTGTTTGTAGAATATAGGCGTACTCCTAACCAAATTTCGTTTGTTTGTTATGCATTTATTCCACCATTTATCAATATTTTTATGAACTGTTATTTTTTAAATAAATTTTGTTTTTGTTGCTTTATCGTTATTAGAACTACTTAACTTTTTGCCGTAAAAAAATATGGCGATGAAGTTTTTGGATCAGATGAAGAATGTTTTTTTTCAGATTAGGATTAAACTTAATACAAACACTATTAAAAATTCACCACACTCCAAGAAATGTATCACATCGTGTAGGTGGTTTCCTAATAAGTCAGGGAAGAGGAAGCTTTAAAGAAAGTGTTACATCTGTTGTATTAGGGGTCTGCGGGTACCGTAGTGATTTTTTGGTTCGGGTCGGGTAATGAAATTTTTTACTCGGGTCGGGTCGGGTAGTGAAATATTTCACCCGAGTCTGGTCGAGTAGTAAACGAAAACTTGAAGCAAGTGATGATGTTATATATTTAGAAAATACAACTTTTTCCTCTGAATTTAGCACTTATCTCAGAATTCATAAAAATATATTATTACTGTATGGCTTACTTAGTAAGTTATTAGGTTACTAAAAACGTAATCAGCCTAACCAAACTAAATTATTAATTATTAGGCTAGTTGAAATATTGTTTTCTATTCCTAAAAGTACTGATTGCTGATTTGGATTTATTTTCCGTTCGATTTGTATTGGTATTTCTCTCATGATTGCTATCTGTTACAAAAACTCGTAGGCGTAGCAGTTCTAGAACCGGTTACACTGATATCTCTAGTGATAAATATTGCCTATTTTAGAAAATCTAAACTACACAGTACAAAAACAATAAAAAATAAAACTATTAACAAAAAACTACGGATATAATAAAATAACACATCCGTTTCAAAAAAGAGAAACATTTTATTTATTTGAACACAAATTGTAAACAAAAAAAATTTACTGTGATATCAAACTAACGAATCTGATGTTCATTATAACCTAAAACAACATGGAATACAGAGTAAAACAAAAGTGAATTGTTATGACGTAATGACGAAGAACCTCTCCGCCGAAAACCTTTACGTCGACCGGGTAAAATTAATATTGACATTTTAGTTTTGCATTTCATTTCTTGTAACATGCTTGTATGCAATTCGAAATGTTGGTCTTAGTTTAGAAAGCTAAAAGAATACCATATCGCAGTATCAGTTGTCAGAGTAAAGATTCTCTCGTAAAAATTTGGGGAAAATTATCGGTTAGTCAATTCCGAAGTAACAAATTATACAACATAGATAATAATATACTGGACTGGTATTCATACGCACGGATTATGCAAGACGATATTACCATGTCGCACATAAAACACAAGACGTGTCTTTACTGTTTAGGTTTTTTATTTTTTTTATCAGAATAATTGTGTTTTCTTTGTGACTTGAAGTAAACTACAGATGTCTAGCTGTTTTAACCAACGTGACGTCTTGATTCCATATTTGTTCCATTTGTCGAGGCGAGATCGTTTGTTGTGATTAGGCCTATAATATGAATAAGGAAGGTTGGATAATTTTATTAATTTCAACTGTTGACACATTGTGTTAATTTTTTTATATTGAAATAGCTTTTATCGATTCATTTTTGCTTTTTACCTAAAGGAAATTGAATTATTAATTTTAATTCCTCACTAGCCGAATTTATCGGGTATTGAATGCCTCACTACCCGAATTTCTCGGGACTGAATTCCTCTTTACCCGAATTTATCAGGTATTGCCAAAGTACTCGCCCGTATTTTAACGTATATTTCGGACCCGCCCGACCCTCGGGTAGTGAAAAAAACCCGCCTGAAACCCGAAAATCCGGGTACCCGCAGGCTCCTAATCTGTATACATAAAACTCTAGCTGAGGCTAGAAGAAAAGACAAATCATTTGAGTGTTGTACATGTGAGATTGCGTTGCATATACAATCATGTTGCGTTTTATAAAAAAAAAACTTTTGGTATTCTTTAAATTTGCTTTAAAATATCTTATCTTCTAAAGCGAGAGATAATTGTTTGTCTGCTAAATGGATCTGGAATCTCCGTCTAAGGATTTTTCATTTTTTTGATTTTATATGGGGCTTTTGGCCACGAGAAATCGATTGGAAATGGTCACCAGTCTGGGAAAATTTGTTTTCTACGTCTTTTTATTAAATTAAAAAGTGAAATTTGTCCATTTTAAACAATACAAAGCACAGCTGATGCAATAATGTTTTCAATGCCATTACAATAATCATCTGCTTTCTTTTAAACTGTATATTTTATTAGAGGTAAGCCTAATGTTGTATCTATTTATAGTTACCATGGCAACGAATACTTCTGCTAAATAAACATACCCTTTATTTAGTTGTTTTGTTATAGGCCTAACCTAAACGATGTTCACGGAAATTTGCAATAATAGTTATTGACGTGAGCGAACTAGGCCCTAGGCCTAAATCGATATTGAAATATTAAACTTTAATTTAGGCCTGACTTATTTCTGAGGCATAGCGTTGAGATTATGGTTAATCCTTTAAACTGTATTTTTATTACAGGTAAGCCTAATGTTGAATATACCCTTTATTTAGTTATTTAATATTATAGGCCTAACTTCAAAACTCAATAATCCAATATTTATTATTGAAATCATAGCCCTGCTTATAATCGAGCTTTAGCTCGGTCTCCTGGTACTTATTTTAAAAGACCGAATAAAAATGTTAGTTTAAATTTGTTAAATTTTTTTTTACTCCTTACTCAACTGAGCACTGAAATGGAGGACATCTGTAGGCTACTCGTTCTCAGGTTAAGAAGACATTTTTTAAAAATTATGAAATTTTTTATGGGCTGGCACCAACAACCAACCAGCCCTACTAGCGTAAATAGTGACAACAAACATTTTTGGGTGGAACCGAGTGCACACGATTCTTTTAAGCCAAGGCAGAGGAGGGGTGCTGCTTGACATATTCAGTACCAGTACGCATTGTAAGAGTTTTCGTTACAACTAGCAGGGTGTCTAGCAACAGGGAAAATAGGGAAAACCTGGAAAAGTCAGGGAATTTAACTTTTCTGGAAAAATCAGGGAAAAGTCAGGGAATTTTGGATAAGGTCAGGGAAAAATAAAATTTCTAAGAAAAATAGTTAAAAATAACTATTTAAAATCATAGATTAATACAATTTTTAATTGAGAAAATAAACATTAAAGATAAGATGAACTTCTAAATTAATCAAAAAGAAAACTATATATTCTGATACATAAAAACAATTATCGGCAAGTTAAGCGTGTGATTGTGGCAGCTTGTTCCAATGCACTTGCCGTGATATGACTTTGAAACCTTTCTCTAACGTTCTATTTCTAAAAATGTTAGTTTTATTATTAAATGTTTTCGAATTTGGGTATCATCCTATCAATTAATTAAATATTCAATGCAAATCTGTACTGGTAGCTGGATTACAAAAACCAATTACTGTAGTTATTTCTTTTGTTATAATGTAATAATATATAATTTGAGTAATTCAATAGTCATAAATGCGTAATTTGCAACTGCTGGTGGTTGTGGTACATTAACATAGATAGTATTAAATATTGAACTGTTATAATATTACCGTGTTTAATTAAATATTTAATTAATTCCGTAAAAAATTATTTGCTCACTAATATAATTTGATTGATTTACTAAAATTAAATTAGCGTGGTTTTGTTTGTGCTTTTTCTAAAATTGGTCAGGAAAACGTTATTTAGTCAGGGAAATGTCAGGGAAAAGTCAGGGAATTTCAAAAGGTCATATCACTAGACACCCTGAACTAGGCTTTATTTAGTAAACCTTCTCTATTCAATATTTTAATGGTATATTTTTGCTATACCAGAGCAATCTATTTTGAAATGTAGGCATTTAAACCATTTAGAATTTGATTTGAATACATACTAATGTACATATATTTGTAAATATCAACATAGAACAAACAAAAACTTTGTTAACTGTTAATTTTCCTTCTATGTTTATTATACCGGGTGTCCCACGAAGAGGTCCCTATTTTTGAATTAATATATTAGATGCACCGAACACTCTACAAACCTGAAACTCAACAGTCCTAACATACACATATGTAAAAGAAATACACATGAGTATCAGTTAATTCTGACACATTAGGACAAAATGGCGGGATATCAAAGAAATAGTACCTTTTCGTTAAATTAGTTTTATTTGCTTAAGTGTTACAACATAATTATTGAAGTTTAACGATGTCACTAAGCACTAAACAACGTTAGGGAATTAAAGATATAAGTAACTCATAAATAAATTAAATCTATTTGATCCATAAACCTTATTCAAACTGATGTCCATCGATCGCAATGCACTGATGACAACGAAATAGAAAACAGTCATACGCTTTACAACTCTCGAGGTATCAACAACAGTTCCTCGTCGATCAACCTCATTAGTTCATCGTCTGTCGCAATGTTATGACAATAAACCTTCTCCTTCAAAAAGCCCCACAGAAAAAAGTCACAAACAGTCAAGTCTGGAGACCTTGGGGGCCAGTCCATGAAGCTGCTGCCACTACCTATCCAACGGTTAGGAAAATTTTGGTCCAAAACTGCTTTGGCCACATTAGCATAATGCGGAGGAGCTCCATCCTGTTGGAAAAAAACGTCTTTCATCTCAGGCTGAGAAAGATGAGGAACTATGTGATTGCTTAAAACTGATGCATACCTTTCTCCAGTCATTGTTTTGTTTGTCGGGATATGTCAAAACACCATCCTTGGTAACAGCAGCCCAAACTGTTATACCTGTTGATTTTAATTTCTCTTCTTGTAAGATATGTGGATTTTTTGTGTTATAGTAATGACAATTATGCCT
>JAGFPH010004455.1:19450-49915 GCA_018207615.1 Philaenus spumarius | reverse complement strand
TCTCGATAATGGAGGAACTCCGAAACGCGTCGACAAACTTTAGTGAAAGTGTTACGTTAGGATTGGCAGAAAATTGTACTAAAACTTATTATACCATAAAATTACCCGGATCAAATACACTTGGGGGTATGCTCTGATCGAAGGCCGATGCCCGAGGTTGTACTTTTCGAGCGAAGCAAAGCAGTCCACAACCCGAAGCCACAAGGTTGCAACGAAGCAATACATGAGTCGTAGCTGAATGCTTAGGTGCAAACAAATTCTAATATATTTTGTACATGCAGGCAGCTATTTGGTCTTTGTGAGTAGACTAATTAAATTGTTGGTTGAAACATATAAATTTAATTTTGGAAAATCGCTAAACTTACGTCAGCCATTCAGCTGTGTGATCGAATTATCTTAACCCTATAAATGCCAGATTGCACTATTTGATGCTCTCTCGGGCGTAGAACGCAACCATTTCGAACAATAGCGAGAATTTGCATATACACTTAAAATCATCCAATCTTAATAAAACCGGCACCGTTGGAAATGAAATTAATTAAAATTTGTATATTTAAAACTTTTTCGTGAAACATATATTTACATACATAATCATCGTTTTAAAATTGTAGCTTGGTTTAAACCTGTTTCCGCACGTACAATACAGTACAATTATACTCAATTTCCCACTTCTTTAACCTCCAAGACCATCTACAGAAATATTTTTATCTTTTTTTTTATGATAAAAATTTCTGTAAACAATTCCAATTGGACAGTTTTCAACCAATGAAACCACACGTTTGTCAACTGAGATTTGTCAACAATCCTATATATTTTCACAGATTTTTTTATACAATTCTGTAGAGAAAGTTCAATCTTTCTAACGATGTGAAGTAAACTAGATATAAACCGGTTATATGTTATTCAAACAGCAGTGGAAAGTACATAATTAGTGCGGTCTGGTGAGATCGTCTAGCCCGTTTCATTCCCACGGTGTCCAACAGACATTTATTGTATGTAACTTACCGCCCTAAAGTTTCATTAGATTGATGTCATTTTGTTATTCAAATAAAGATAATTCAAACACTTTTGTGAACTAAGAAAAGACAAGTATACAGTTCTCTACACTTTGTTATAATAATATTTCATTTTTGGGAAAAGCATATATAAGTAAATTACGTTTCAAACTAGGCCTAGTTTTGTTAGCAGTCTTGTATTTGGAACATAAAAACTGGTGCTTTCAAAATAAGAAATTTAAAATTGATAAATGTTTTTATACAGTTCTATTTAGAACTAAATCACAAAACTTTTTTACGCTTATGAAAAAAATAACAAAAAATGTTTACTACTTGTTATGTAGGCCTAAAGTTGAACTTTTACCTTTCGTAACTGAACATTTTTGTTTCTTGAGCTAATAACTTTTACATCAATAAATTTTTTTAATTGCATGAATATGAATTCTTTGAACCTTTCTCTACAAAAAAGGTATAGAACACTTTTGAATTAGGATAGAATTACTATTTTTGGAGAATTTTTAAAAATATGCTTGCAAAACACTAAAAACCGGCTCGCCAATTTTAGCTATAACCAGGGCTTTTGTAGGGTTAATACAATGGGTTCTCGATAAGTCGGACTAAGTGAGGGATGACGGTGTCGGTTGTAATGAAAGTCTATTATATCCAAATATGTCATAAGTCGGTCACATTTAACAAATCTAAAGACATGCTACTGACTAGGAACTAACATATGGGCAAACAAAAACAATTTAGAAAACTTTTACAAAAATTTACTATAAGAATTCAAATTAAACACATTAACACGCACTAGACTGTTCAATCCGAATTCGAAAGTGAAACAAGTGACAGAAATGTGCATGTGCTTCGTGATTGGGTGATCAATAATAATAGATTATACACCTTCATTCGATCATGAAGTCATTCCAAAATCACTACAAATGACATACATTGGCAATACATTACAAATGAATAATAGGACTTGCGATCCTAATGTGTGGACTAAATAGCAACTATTGTACACGCTGCTACCCAGTATATTTCACCAAGTACAGCATTTTAGCATCCCTACAAAGCTATTCCGTTACCGAGGAATCACTGTACTGTATTTTTAAGAAATGTATGAGTTCACTATTTATGAATTTCTAAATCATTCTTAGAAGTCGCAATTAGTAAAGGAAAGTAGAAAAGGCAGTTTGTCGATACTCGTGACCATTCACACATGCTACAGTCGAGAGTCAATTACACGGCCCAAAAATATTGACTGGTAATTTTTTTTATTAATACATTCTGTAATTTTTTTAACATGTGATAAGTCGGCCGAATATGACAGGTTGTAATGTATATAAATGCGAAATTAACATAAATTCTATGTAGTTTTAATTGTAAATGTAATTATATGTATATATTGTATAATACATAAGTAGGAGTGACAGGTGTAGTGCAGATGTGTACCTGTTTTGATACTGTTTTATTTATTGAGTGTATAATACTCTTACTTTTTATAAATACATTGTACATATTTGTAGTTTTACGATCAAAAAAATTGTTGTACATATACAAATTTGTTTTATAAATTTCCCCTTTAAAATAATGTATCCCTAATTGTTAATTTAATATAAGAATGAATATAAATAAATATTGAAATTTTAATCTGTCTTATTTTCCTCAAATCAAAATTATAAGTCTAGGAATAAATTCAGGTAAAATGGAACTGGCAAGTTCTAATGTTTTTGCTTATGTATCCTGTACATAATATTATAACACGTAAGTGATAAATAATTCTGTGTTCAACCACAAGGATTTTGATAGTTGTTCCCTAATTTGCAATGGCAGTAAACTCTCGATTATCCGCGGCATCCCCGGTAAAACATTTTGTATTAAAACAAAGAAAACTACATAAAAACAAGTTTTTAAACTTAAAAATTCCCTTGGATATACGAAATAAGTTTTCTAATTTAGCTAAGTCTGTTAATGTGGAAGAAGGTAACATCGTTGAGGGGATAAACTGTGACGCTAATGGTCCGGGCTTTGAACACCTAACAGATGAACAAATCGTAGAAGGAGTACAAGGTATCGTTACGGAAAAAAGTGAGGTGGATGAAGAGGAAGATCAGGTGCAAAAGCAAGTGAGCTATGACGCAGCACTAGGGCTCATTGACGGACTTATTCAATATCTCAAGAAACAAGACAATGCATCGCTTTGTGACAAAATGATGTTAAAGAAACTTCAGTCACAGATAAAGAAGAAACAAAAGAGGTTGACCTATTTTTTTGTAAAAAACTGAACAAAAAGTCCTGTAAATACATTAAGGGTTGGCTCTAGCTGTCGGCCATGTTGGCTGACACTCCATACATAAGACCAATGTTAAATTAAAATCCAAATTTTTCCTTTATTTTTGATCGGATAATTATGAACGATATGTCATTTTAAAGCTATGGCCAATATGCATGCAAATGTCTTTTCCAAAGCTAAGAAAAACATTTTGTTTAATATTTATTAACAATTTAAAACATTGATTTTTAATATTTCTTTATGTTGTCACTATTAATTATAGCAAAAAACTACCAAGCCATTCGCATGAAGAATTTCGTCCTTAAGAGTTTGGTATTTTTTTTAAAACGATATTTGAACAATTGCGGGTTTTAATGGATTTAGGCTGAGCAATGTCCGTGTAACCTACCGCCGCTATAGGGTGATTTTAAATATTTTGTTACGTTGTAACTATTAACCCTTTCAGACCCAGTGTCCTCTGCAGAGGACATCATATTTAGTGAATTTTCTATTTTTTTGTAACATTGTTTGAGCATTTGAAACCCAATGTCAAGCACAAAAATAACTATGAAGGAATAGTTCTTTCCGTTTCTAACTTGTCTCTAACTTGTAAAAGGGTAGATTTGTCAGTATTTTTTATTAAAAGGGTAGCATATTGTTTTAAATTAATTACTTAACTTAATAAGAACTGATCTAAGTTATTATTATAAACCTCTCACACATACAAATTAGACAGATTCAAACTTAAGAGCAACCAAGAAAACTTCCTATAACCACTCCTAGATGGTGCTGATAAACTACAACCAAGCAAACTTCCTATAAGCACTCCTAGATGGTGCTGATAAACTATCTTTTACTTTACACGTAATATTTATACCGATAGTAATGTAACTGAAGTTTTGTTAATTTGTCAGTTTTCTTTCATGAAGCCATAGTCTAGTGGTAACGTAGCGTCTTTCTGATCACAAGATGCTGAGTTCGAATCTAGGCTAGGGAGACCAGATATCTAGTCATATCCCGTCAGCTTGGAAGCGAGCCAACCACCGTTTGCTTTACTTCCGCCCTCCTACCCTCAAACCACAGATATGATTAGATATCTGGTCTCCGGCTGGGGCTGTTTTGTATTTTTTTTACCTTAGTTAACCTTAGTTAGTCACAAAAATAAAGAAATATATAGTTTTTTCAAATTCCTCAAAGGGTTAAAGTAAAACCCGATGTACATTGTAATGTACGGATTTATATCTTTTAAACGGGCTGTGAAAATTTTTACCTATTAGAGTTGAAAAAAATATTCAAATAATTTTTTTTACTTCCAAATTTAATTCGGGTCTGAAAGGGTTAATTATAGCAAAAAATTACCAAGCCATTCGGATGAAGAATTTTGTCCCCAAGAGTTTGGTATTTTTAAAACAAACGCTATTCGAATAATTGCGGGTTTTAAATGGATTTAGGATGAGCAATGTCCGCGTAACCTACCGCCGCTACGCTGGAGTCGCAGGTTGCTTTCTGTTTTACTAGAGCCGACCCTTAATGTTTTTTTTTAAAGTACGTACTTTTAATGTACAATAAACTGATTTAAAGCACTTTTGTGTTGTTTTTTAGTACCTTCGGCCTTTAGCCGGTATCGGTAATTTTTATTATGCTAGTCAATTCCGCGGATAATCAGGAGTTTACTGTATAAATATTCTAACGCTTATATTAATTTTTTAACGATGTTTTGGAGTTTTTATATTAATTTGATTACCATAGAAACAGTTTGCCCCAGGGTTTTTAAAGGGTGTGCAAATTTGTTCAGTATAGTAAAGTCCTGGAACTCGAAATTCCGTAAAACTTGACAGACCCAAAATGGTATTATGTATTGTTATTTTAAGCGCTCCCTCGTCATTGTAGTGAATGTTTCATATGGGCTACAAGCTGTTCATATCGAGCACTATTGTTTGTGAGCAAGAGGCTGGAGAGCATTCAACAACCAAGTTTACTTTTTACGTAAGTCCTAGGTTCAGTCACAACGCAACGTTCCCATTAAAAAAAAAAAAACATTTATGAAATTAAAATTAATTTGAATTTTCTGTATAATTTTTAGCAAAGCTATTTACCTTGGGGTTGCGTCTGTTGGACTGAAGTTATTACATATCAGCAGTTTTCTGTTCTTTCTCACCCCACTGATTTATAAAGTTGTTTCCTACTGCTAGATGCCCATTTTGGAGTCTGATGCCACCAGAAGACAGGTAAAATCTTATATCTCTCGATATCAATCCAATCTTTTGATGTTGATGAATTTGTCTTTTACAGAAAGCATAACTAAACCATTTTAATGTTGACATAAACTTTTTGTAATTGTTTAATAGTTACTTTTACGGACTCCTGTCCAAACAATTTCAAAAGTAATACATATTTAACCTTCTCGCTCAAGAATAATATCCTTTCTTTACTGGAATTCCGCTGGCGGAATTATTGCATTAAATGTACTTTTGATTTTAGTTCTACGTTCGTAGAATATCACTTTTTTACAACGGGCATGATTCCAAATAAGTCTATTTGCAATATTCACTTTGTTCCTTATTGATCTGTTTGCCCCACTGTTTTTATCTATTCTCTAGATACTTTTATTTTAAGCTCTCGGTTTTTTAACATTAACGAAGAAAACTTATGGTCAGATTGGAGGTATATTCCTTTAATCAATTTGAAGACGTTACAACAATACAAGTTCCGTCTAGTTTGTTTCGGCATATCGTTATATCTTCAATTTGTGTTACCGTAGTGATTTAATATACTGTCAAAATAATTAATATGGCAACGCAAAAGAAGTGAACATGTCAATGGAAATGAAATATGAAGCATTGAAGAGGTTAGATAAGAGTGAAAGTATAGCTAAACTGGTGTTGAAATTGATGAGAGTAGACAAAAACAGATCTGACATTGAGACATAATATAATAAAAGATAGTGTTCAAATTCTCTGAAAGAAAAGAGGTGACCATGAGGTTGGTAAAGAACTTTATCTGTGGTTTACGAAGCACAGGGAAAAGGAACACCCATTAGTGGCCTAATATTGTACAAGAAATATTGTATAAATTTACAAAGAACAAGGAGAACTGAGATTTTCTGCTAGTAAGACTCTTGCATCGCAAAATGGAAAATCTGCTCCAGGATAAGGATAGAATAACAATCTTAGCATGCAATAATGCAACAACAAAAATCAAAACATCCTTGAACAATGTAATAGGGTTCCATCCTATACCAACATCCAGTTTGGTATTGGAACCAAAGAAGTGCATGGATAGACGGAATTATTTTTAAATAGTGGTTTAATAAGGAGTTTGTCCATTACATTGAAAGGTTTTCAAGCCATAAAAATCTTCACAGAAAAGCACTTCTTATGATTCACAATGAGTTAATTAATGTTGATTACAAATAAAATAAACATAATGGAGAAATAAAAATATTGCTTTTCTGTGTCAACTGATGGACAAAGAAATTTAAGAGTCCTTAAAGAAAAGCTTCTGGCGGAAACTTTCTGCATCTTTAATCTTGGCCATTGATGAACGATGTGACTTAGTTAATAAACTAAAAACAACATTATTTATTGGATGTTACGGGTTGAATATTTCAGTTGTGGGATTAACTCTAGCCCCTAAATTTAAGTGCTAGTTTATCTGCAGTTAAATCTCACCACAGACAACACAGTTTGCAGATAGTCTGAGACCTGCAGTAGATGGACTGTTATTTATCTCTGTGTGTGTGAGCAAATAACTTCAGTTCTAATCTGCAGTTGAAATCTTTTCGCTTGTTGAAAGTTTTGTTTTCATTATATACGAAATAAGTGATAAATCTGCAACTTTTTCGACAGAATTTACAGGCAACATCCTTCTTTATTGAAATTAAAATCAAAGTACTATGCAAATAGTAAATACAATTCTGCAATTCAATTGTATGTGCTACCAATAGACCTTTAAGTTTGATTACAGTACAATTCTGTTCAACCTCAAACAATTCACTATATCAACACACAATCATGGCCTTCAAAAAATGAGTGTGTTAATGATGCTTATCTGATTTTATCAATTTTGGACAAGATTCATTTTAAATTGAAATTCATTTTGAAAACATTTCTTCTTTTAGCAAAATAAACAAATTATTTTAAATTATAAAATTATGATATTTAATTAATTTCTGATATTAAAAATAAAATATTAAAGTTTAAGTGGCCAATCTTTTACCCAGTAGTGTGTTTCTGTATCTTCTCTTTTGAGGATGTAATGTTAATGATATTACTAAATCTGCAACTTTTGTCTTATTTGGATACACATAGACATAGACATTCTTTATTTGCACAATACATTTTTTTATGTTTATGTACATACAAAACAGGTGCATCGTCACTTATACAAACATAGAATCAGATACATGAAACTAGTACAGTCAAAAATAGTAGAACACAATACAAGTTAGACATAGTAAAAATGAACAATTACCATCAAGAAGAGGAAAATCAGTTCCAAACAAACTGGTCATACAAATAAGGGACTGTCAAAATATTCCTTTAATGAATAGAAAGCTCTGTTAATAAGCTCACTCTTTAGTTTTTCCTTAAATAATTTTACGCCCATGGACTTATAAGAACTAGGTAATGCATTGTACAATTTCAATCCTGCATATAAAGAGCTTTTTTCATACAGAGTTAAACGATGGTTAGGTAATCTAAAACCATATCCATTCCTTGTACTATAATTGTGTTGGAATCTGTATAAGTCCGGTAATTCATTCTTTATAGAGTGTACATAACTCAAAGTTTCATAAATATATATTCCTATCAGTGTTAAAATTTTTAAGTTTTTAAAATGTGTTTTACAAGAGCTTTGTGGGTGGGAATTGGTCATGATACGTAAAACCCTTTTTTGCAATCTGAAAACCGCACCAATGTTAGTCGCCTGTCCCCACAAAACAATGCTATATCTCAGAATTGATTCTACATACGCATAATACACTACTTTAATAGTTTCCAAAGGAACACAATCTCTCAAGTGCAAAAATACAAAAGATATTGATCTAATCTTTTTTTTGATGTTGTCCAAATGTCCCTTCCAGCTGAAATTTGCATCAAACTGAACTCCCAGAAATTTGTGTGAGTATACCAAATTTGGGAAGTTACTTTCTACCACTGTGTTTCTGACCGAAAATTTGATGACTTGAGTTTTGTCAAGATTCAGTTTTAGACAGTTTTTCTTAAACCAATCTTCTATAAGCTTTGTCACCTCAGAAAGAGATGTAAGTAACTCTGTACTGGAATCATTTTTTACTATAGCGGTCGTATCATCAGCAAACAAAATCAATTCTTTATTTACTGCTTTGGGAAGATCGTTAATGTAAATCAAAAAGAAAACAACTACACTTTAAACTGAACTGACGGCAAAACTGTTATTGTATGGTGAGTGTACAGTTGGCTTGCAGTTATGAATCTGTGAGATCATTATCTGCAGACAAAACCTGTCATTAGAACTGAATAAATGTAATAAAGTGTGGCCTGTGACAGTCAAAATCTTCATCAGTTAGACTTGCAGATAAACTGTTAGTGAATAGTTTCACTAAGTCATTCCGATTTCACCATTAAGTCCCATAAGCTAAGAATCAAACAAATTAATTCGTTTCCTTGTACTAAGGATTGCCGGTAAACAAAGTTTCAGACAAAAGATTTTGAACCAGATCAATATTGCGTCTTTTAAAGTTATGTTTTTTTTCAGCAACCTAATATTGTTCACCTTTTGCAGTAAGGGTTGCTTGTTTGTTTAAAATTTGTTCCATACAACAGTTAGTTTTTTGAACGGATTTCATACTGTACCTACCAAGGAGTTATGAATTTTGTTTTACTTTCACCCCTAGAGATAATGGTTGGTGCTAAAAATATGTTTGAAACCAATTTGTTGGAACAGTTAGACTAGAAAAAAAAAATATCTGTACGGATGCAATACTTTTTATATTCAGTGAGCTATAATGATTTTTCTGTTTTTGCCCACTCAACCTAGATTTTCCATCTTTATATTTTATGTATCAGTCTGGAAGTAATTTGTACAAAATTGTGGCAGTTATAAAGTCCATAATAAAATGAATATATATTACAAATCTTTGTAAGTTGAGTAATAAAAAAGTTGCATTTTTAAACATTGTGTAGAAAAACAATACAGTAGAAAAAAGTGTAAAACAAATTGTTGTTTGTACCTTGTGCCACAGATAAAATACTGTATTCTATAATGTGTGTCCAATGAGAAACTCTTAACATTTTGAATAAATAACATGTGTAATGCTTGACACATTGAACGACTACTCCAAAGACGTTAGTTTACTCCCTTACTGTTAATTTGGCAACAGATTGCAGATGTAGTTAACAGCTGAGTATAGTAATGACTGTTAAATTACAGATTTTGGCATAACACTTGCAGCACTTCTGAAATACATTTGTAACATGTGTTAGGCTAGACTGGGTTTCAGACCAAAAACGACCAAAAAGAGTTTTTTTTTACATTCAAAATTAATAGTTGTTAATACCACTTTAACCTCTTCACTGCTTGATTCAAAATCAACAAACCAACAACAATAGCCAAAGGTATCAGCTTGCAGACATGCCATGTGATCGTACGTCAGTGTTTATTTTTGCCTTTTATTGGAAACTGTTACAGCACATTTATATTATTCGGTTTGCAAGTCACCAATATTCAGCAAAATAATGTTCGTAATTTTAGACCTCAATAAATAATATAGTGTAAACTAATACATTCTGTACTACAAATAATTCAGGAATGTTTAACCTAAAAAATAGTCGTATTATATAATCAATATACTTTATTTTCGAACAAACATTAAAGTTACTTATAAATTAAATACATTAACATAACGTACAAAGATGTCAGCTGAAGAAATGTGCTGGAATGATGATTTAAATGGGATAGAGAGAGTTATGAACGAGTATACTTTCCCCAAATGTGAAGCATGAACACAGACGCAATGAAGAGCAACGACATTACCAACACAGGTACTGGTCCACTGAAACAAAAACATTGTCAATACTTTAGCATCTATATAATAAAAATGAATTGCTGTTTCTTTGAAATCGCATCAATTGAGAACGGCTGGACCAATTTGACTCTTTTTTGTTTTAAAATGTTCGTAATAGTCCGAACTAGGTTTTTATATAAAGAAAAATTTGAAAAGTTTCCCGAAAAAGTTTAAAATTTGGAAAAAACTAAACAGCCTATTTTGTATGGACTCAAGACCATAGCGCACAAAAAACAGCTGTTCGTATAAAATGCTTAGTAACACATGTTTGTTTACATTCATTACCATAGCAACTTTAGCAAATTTATAATCAGTTTATTATTCTTCAAAACCAATAGCTTTTTAGATTAGATTGACAAATTAAAAGCAAACACAAACAAAAATCAACAAAACATGTTTATTCCTACTATATTATAATTCAATTTAAACATTGGTTGTTACATATTATTATAAATAAAACAACTGATATGGATCAAAAACTGAACATAATTTTAGGTTGGGCCTACAATGAACCAAAACACTTTTATTTTCAACCAATTTCTCTAATTTAGAATCGGGTTATTATTCTTCAAAAACCAACAGCTTTTTCAGGTTAGATTGACAAACAACACAAACAAAAATCAACGAAAAATGCTTACTGTATTATAATTCAATTCAAACATCGGTTGTTACATATCCATTTACTTACACATATGCTGTTTAAAATATTGTTTATATAAATTATATTTTATCTATGAATTGTTTAATACTTTTCAAATCATATTTCCACTGTCAAAAATAATAATAATAAACAATAATTTGTTACCAGGCATAGGCTAACCATAAACATACATGAGTTTAAACATAATTATATCAAAAACTAAACAAACAATATGAATGCAACTAAAAGCCTAAAAGATCACATTTTTATCTTTATTTTAATATATAATTGTATATTTAAATACTAAACAGTATATTATACGAATTAGGCCTATACATTTAAAATTAGAAACTCTATTTGAACCACTTTGTTACATCCTGAATTTTAACACGGATGTTACAGAAAAATAAACAACCAATCTGAATGAAACTAAAAGCCATTAAAAGATCACATTTTTATCTTTATTTTGATATATAATTGTATATTTCAATACTTAACAGTATCTTATACTATTTAGGCCTATAAATTTAAAATAAGAAACTCTATTTGAACCACTTTGTTACATCCTGAATTTTAACACGGATGCTACTGAAAAATAAACACACAATCTGTATGAAACTAAAAGCCACTAAAATATCACATTTTTATCTTTATTTTGATATGTAATTGTATATTTAAATACTAAACAGTATTTTATACTAATTAGGCCTATAAATTAAAAATTTGAAACTCTATTTAAACCACTTTGTTACATCCTGAATTTTAACGTCGAGTGTTTTTATTTGCGTTTGCTATTTATTAGTCAACGTTTGTGGCCCAACATCATTCCAACATCTACGAACTGTTAATGATGAATTGTTTGACACATATAGAGAAGCCTGTCAACGTTTACGTTTGCTAGAGAACGACACTCATTGGGATTACACCCTCAGAGATGCTGCAATTTCGTCAAATGCTCATCAAATACGAACTTTGTTTTCCATAACTATCTCAACATGCTTTCCATCAAATCCAATCGATTTGTGGAACAAATACAAAGATGACATGTCTGATGATCAGATGCGTATTAGAACATTAAACCCAGATTTGCAACTGAGCCACGAAATTCACAACGAGGCATTTTTATTAATTGAAGACATGTGCTTGATGATGTCGGACAAGGTATTACTTCAATTAGGTTTGATAGCGCCCAATCGTCCAATGCACGACGCATTTAATCAAGAGTTAAAACGCGAAAAACAATATAATTGCGATGCATTGCAAGAATATGTTCGAATGAAAGTTCCGCTGTTGAATCGGCAACAAAAACATGCGTACGACACCCTCATGCAAAGTTTGACAGATGGAACTGGAGGAATTTTCTTCTTGGACGCATCCGGTGAAACTGGAAAAACTTTTTTGATCGCATTGATTTTGGCAACGATTCGATCGCAAAATGAAATTGCACTTGCACTTGCTTCATCTGGAATCGCAGCTACTTTATTGGAAGGTGGTCGAACAGCTCATTCAGCACTCAAGTTGCCGTTAAATATGCAAATCCATGAAACTCCAACGTTCAACCTTTTGAAAAACTGTGCGATGGCCAAAGTCTTACAGCAATGTAAATTGAAAGTTTGGGATGAATGTACGATGGCTCATAAAAAATCTTTGGAAGCATTAGACCAAAAGATGCAAGATCTACGAAACAATCAAAACCGGTTTGGTGGTGCAATGATTCTGTTGGCAGGTGATTTTCGCCAAACATTGCCAGTGATTCCAAGATCAACTCCAGCCGATGAACTTAATGCATGTTTGAAGTCGTCCGGTTTGTGGAAACACATTAAGACCCTCAAATTAAGCGTGAACATGCGTGTCGAGTTGCAAAACGACCAATCTGGAAAAGAATTTTCTAAACAATTGCTGGACATTGGCAATGGTAAAATCCCAGTTGACATTTCGACCGGCTGTATTACGTTCCCCACAGATTTTTGCAAGTTCATGGAATCAAAGACTGAACTAATTATTAAGGTATTCCCAAACATTGCTAAAAATTACAAAAATCAAGATTGGTTGAGTGAACGTGCTATATTGGCTGTAAAAAACATTGATGTCAACGAATTAAATTTCAAAATTCAAAGTGAAATTGAAGGAGAATTGATGACGTACAAATCAGTTTATTCCGTTACTAACCAAGATGATGTCATAAACTATCCAACCGAATTTTTATACTCGCTGGAATCGTCTGGATTGCCGCCTCACAATCTTCAATTAAAAGTCGGATCGGTAATATAATGTTAAGAAATATCAATCAACCACGTCTTTGTAATGGCACTCGGCTTGCGGTGAAGAAACTGATGAACAACGTCATCGAAGCAACAATTCTTAGAGGAAAGTATAAAGGAGAAGACGATTTAATACCACGAATCCCAATGATTCCGTCCTACATGTCATTTGACTTTAAACTCTTGCAGTTTCCCGTTAGGCTAGCATTCGCATCGACCATAAATAAATCACAAGGGCAGTCATATGCTTCTCGCATGGTCAATTGTATGTCGCCTGTTCCCGTGTCGGAAAACCATCAGCTTTATTTGTTTACGCGCCAGACAACAAAACAAAAAATGTCGTGTATCAAAAAGCATTACAATGAAGGAAATAATGATGTCATAGCAAACCATTAGAATTAACGTATTTTGTTGTTTCTACTGTTTACTTGAAATTCTGACTTTATTCAATTATAAATAAAATTTTGTGAAAAACTGCATGGTTCCAAGTCGATCAAATTCAAGGCATATCACACATTTCAACCATTTCAGTGGTGTACTGTACTGCCGATAGAATTCATCTCGCATATACAATTTTCAATCGGGGTTCTTCTGAATGTACTTTTCTAATTAAATAATATTGATGGCAACAATCGTTAATATACAATGATAAGTTAGGAATATGTTTTTTTCTTATTTTTACCATAGTTATATGGCCTACATAATTGGCAAAAATAATTGCATTCAATTTGAAGTTGAAAGTTAGCCTATTTCTGTGTTTGGAAAGATTCAAGACATGTTAATGTACTGTATTCTATATCTGTACAATATATAAAAATAAATGTTTGTTTCTTTGTGTCTTAGATTCTTTTTTCTTTGTCATTATAGACTCAAAAACCATTCGACCAATTTCACTAAAAATTTCACAGTTTATCCATTATTAGGAGTGTTTAGAAGTTACAATTACTACAGTCTAAGTGGTTGAAATGGGGTTACTACCCCTATACAATAAATTAAACTAACATCCTACAAGCTAAAAAGCTAAAATTATGTAATATTATAATATTATTATTTTTTTTTAACATTTGAAATTTGATTACTTAATCCAAAGGAATGAAATGTAATAATTACCTTTTAAATTCAATAAAAAAGTACATTTAATTTTTCTATATTCTCAAAAACAACTCAACTAATTTCACTAAAATTTCACAAATTTACACATATTAGTATACTACTAGAATTATTTAGGGAATGTAAATGGTCACTACAATCAAAAAAATTAAAATAGGGTAGTTTAATACAATACAATTAAATTGCACTAACTTCCTACAAACTATAAATCTAAATGTGTGTACTATAATATTATTCTTGCAATTCAATAACTTAAGTCAAAAGAATGAAATTTGATAACTACCCTTAAAATTAAATTAAGCAATAGCGAAGCATTGCCGGGTCCACTAGTATTTTATAAGTTTTATAGAATGTATATATGATCCATTTTGCCTTACTGGTGACTATGAATGATAATAACAAATCATTAAAGAAAACGTAACGTAGTTCTTTACTACATGGCATCAGGTTAAATATATTTTTATTCATAATAAATAAATTAACATTGATTTTTACCGATATTTTAAAGTTCGAATTGAATTACGAACCCATAAATTATTGCTATCATTGTTTGAGGTCATGTTTCATCCTATATGATTGTATTAAAGTGTGTATTGATTTTTAGTCAGTTAAATTATATTCTTAGTTCCTATTATTTGTATAGCTTTAATTTAGTTTAGTTTAAAGTCAACAGATGTTTCAATATTATTTTAGATAGTTTTCAATCCAATTTGTTAACTTCGGCATACATTACAAACACTGTAACATATGTGCCTAAAAGTAAACAATTTCGATTTTGACAGATTTTTGAAAGCAGAAAGTGATACTGATTTATTATTGGAATCTGACAGTGAATTTAATAATTAAATATGAAAATAATGATTAATAGATTAGCGTATGATGCCTTGGAGATGATATTGTCATTAACAATATAGGTCCTATTGTGATTTAGGAGTAGGTCTAGATGAAGGTAGATTGGATAGGAAAAATGACCGCAAAACAGGTAAATACTAACATGATTTAGTGCAATTAATCATTCTGCTTTAAGGGCATATAAACACAATTAGTATAAAGACCATTATATTATATTAATTCAAAAACAGATTTTTTAGTAATTTTAAAATTTGTTTGCACTCAAAAGGCTTCAGATTTATAAATAATTAATCAAAAAACATAAACCACCCGAAAGTTCTACATAATTTATTTTATAAGTGGTATTTTTTTCTAATTATTTAATACAAGAATGAATTTATGACAATTTTAATGTACAGTCATGTCATTTTGTTTAACCCTGGAAAGGTATTGTACGTAAATCTTACTTGTGGGCGTTAAAAAAAAAAAGGCTGCTACTTCCCCCCACTTACTCACAAAGTCCACCAGCTTGCAGTGCTACCATCATTTAGTCGCTGCCAGACAGCTGTGGTGTTTAGGTGTTTTGTTGTTGTTTGAGAATAGTTATTGAGTATTTTACTGAAATCCTCATGTCAGATTGACATAGTAATACCCTTGGCGGACATTTAAAAACAAAGAACAACAAAACAAATGTGACATCAAAAACCAATGGTTTACTTCTGTATATTTTTATTCTATTGCCATGGTTCGTTATTGTAAACAAAGTCTTGTTTTTTTTTTTAAATTGTGGAGTACTTTGCTAAATATTTTCATTGCTTTACAAAATTACATTTTAGTAAAATATTGAAAATTAAAGGACAACTATATTTTCATTGCTTCTTGGAATACAATTTAAAAAGCAAAATATATTTAAAACAATTATTTAAAGAATAAAAGGTAAATAATGATAAATACTTTCACATATCAGGAACAAACTCTGTTACTTTTTATGTGTACGCCAAATTTACGTACAAATACCCATAGTGTTATGCTGAAACACAATACCTTTCTAGGGTTAAAACTGACTTGACCAGTTTCACATATGAAGTATAAATCACCATTCCTTACAAAACATTATTGTATTGCTAATCTGTTAGATGACTAACGATGATGTTCGTAGTTTTGACTAACTCTTTCACAGTTGCCCATCACTACTTTATTTCTCTAAAAAGTAATATTCATAGTCATGTTTTCCATTTCCTCCCCAGAGTGGCAATCATTTCACATATTCATTTATGCACTATAAAACGATAAAATTTGAATTATTTTAACGTGCATCAAGAAATTAATAAATAAGTCAGATCTGGCTCCATGAGGAACACACATGACAAGACATACAAATAGTGTTCCACAATTAGAAATATATGTGTTGTGTTTCTTGTATTGATTTTTGTATAGCCTATATTTAATTCTTGATGCGCATAAAAACAATGCTTTAAAGAAATGTTATCTGTTCGAATGCTTGAATAAGAAAATCAAACATCAGCAATAAAGGGTAGTTTAGTAGAACCTCGACCGGGCAGACCTCGGATAACTAAAAACTCAGATAATAGGTCTTGAGAAAACCAATGAGGTGCGAGTTTCCACGTTATTTACGTGATAGGCTGATTTGGAGAAATAATTACTTCAAAGTAATTTCGAGTGATTTCGAGAACAAGCACATAATGAACGACAACAATAGATATAGGGAAAAAATCGTATACTACTACAGATATATAGACGACATAATATGTCTCTACACAGGGAACATTAGGCAGATTGAAATGTTCACTAATCACTTAAATAGAATTCACAGCAATATCGAATTCACTCATGAAGTTCAGGTTGACAAAACTTTAAACTACCTTGATTTGTCCATTTCTAACCTCAACGGTTCGTACAAATTTAACATCTACAGAAAACCAACACAAACCGATGCAACCATTCACAATAGTTCGAATCATCCGTTCTCATACAAAATGGCTGTGTACCACCACCTCATACGGAGGCTTCGAACCATACCCTTAACCGTCCATGACTTTAATAACGAGCTCAACACCATTAGGTACATCGCTGCAAAAAACGGATACCACCACAACATGGTAGACAAAATTATACGCAAACAAACTAAGACCAAACACACCAAACCTGATAAAAAATATGTCTCCATGGAATATAGCAGGAATTTTCAATTCGCTTTAGATCACATTCTAAACAAACACCAATATTCTATAGCGTACAAAAATGTCAACAACTTGGAATCTATTTTGCATAAATCGCACAAAATATGGTGATGATGACACCATAAAAGCAGCGGTGTGTATAAACTTAATTGTGGCGAATGTGATATGTTTTACATTGGTCAAACGGGAAGAACGTTCAAAGATAGGTACAGAGAACATTTACCTAAACGTACGCTTAACCAAACGTCCACGTACGCTGAACATTTGATTGACTCAAATCATTTGACCAATGGTATAAACAAAGACATGGAGATCCTAAGGAAATGCGCCAAAGGTAAACAAATGGACACACTGGAACAGTTCCACATTTACAAAGCCTTAAAAACACAACCACAAGACATACTTAATGATCAGATACAGTTTAAATCCAACGCTATATTCGACATTATATTAGGTTTAAATACACCGGCAAGTTATGCAACCAACCCTACAGTGCAATGACGGGCTGTCTGTTCCTTTCCAGTTCAGTTCGCGCTCGAGACCACCCGCAAGTACTTGTGTGGAAAAACTATGTCCCGTTTTAATTATTTAACGACCCTTTAATGGTGAATATTACGTGTGTGTACTTTATGTGTTGTGTAGTGATTTGTGTAATGTGTCCATCGTTTTAAATATTTCGTCTTCGACAATGATAGAGTTGTGTCGAAACTAGTCAGACCCAGCAGCAGTAGAGGGGAAATCAACAGGACCATTTGAAGGTTGGTAAATTAATTTAAAAATTTTACTTCAAAGTATATTTTATTTGGCTTTGAATAACTTAATATAGTTTTAAGTAAACAAAGAAGGTTTGATAATGTACTCAAATGAAAGAAATTGGATACTGTAATAAAAACTCAAAAATAGTGCCTCTTTCATTGGTTGTCTAGCCTCTTCTTTGTTTGAATACCGTTGAGATATCCACTTTTCAATTTCTGATCTATTTCGTCTCCAATCCCTGACAGTCACTTCCCCAACACCTAAATCACTTGCCACTTTTCTTATTGAATTGCCAATTTAGTTAAATTTATTTATAAGTTTTTTTTATTCGCCTCAATTAATACGGAAAATTGGATAACCAAGGTTCTATTGTATTTTGGAGAAATATAGGTATATTTATATTTATACACATGTCCAGTGGTTCAAGCTACAGAGCATGGATGACAATCAAACATAAACAGTACTATTTAGAATAAACAAAAGAATCTAAACACAAATAATGCCAACTTACACTTTAATGCCAGGTGAATCATCAGTATAAAACCTCCACATGCCACCGCTTCCTGTTCCTGTGTTTCTGTTGCGAGCTGATGTTGTTGTGGTCGTTTTCCTATAAATAATTTGTTTAGCTAAATTAATATTCAAGTTAGCACAATAAATTGTTAAATAAATAGGGCCAAATTCTCATTTACAAACTACTTTTTTTAAAGGCGAAAAACCTCAGCGGTTATCATTGCCTGGAAGTCGAAGAGCATTTTCCTAATGCTCATAAATTTAATAAGTACATTGAGTTATCTACAATCACAAATAGGTATACAATTTTAATATTTTATTTACACACACTACTGAAACTAGTTAGCAATAACGATAAAATTGTAACACAATAACAACTTGTTACAGGGCTGTAAAAAGGGCCCTGTTACATAACAATGAATAAAACTCTAATTAAAACTAAATAACAAGGTAATAAATCTTAACATGGCATTTATGTGAAATAAAATATATAGTTTGGATAAAACGACAAGTATTTTTAAATGTTGCCAATCACATTCAACCGATGGAGAAATGCAAACACCATATTAATGGTTTTTACAAAATACTTATAATATGTGTTCAGCTCTAAACATAGTCTATTTCTTTCAAAATTAACAATCCTTTTATTATCATTGCTTTTTTTTATCACACCCTAATCAATAGCATTGCCTATATTTACTCACTTAGAAATTAGACTTTTTCTTGTATAATAACTCATTCTGGCTAAATCTATATTCTTGACTAGGTGGACTTTATTTAATTTGTAAATGAATACAAAATTAAAATAGGCTAAGTAAAAGTTAAAGAATGTTCCAAATACTTAAATATTAAAAGGCCATGTATTTCTTGTTGTAAATTATACAATATTAAGAATGTATATGAATTCCTATTAATTTTACTGTTTTCAAGAAACCTTGAACCAGAAGTTATTTGCAATATTTCACTAACTTGTTGTTCTTTTGTTAAGACGGCTTCAGATATAATTTAAAAGTGTTACGAATGATTCAATGTACTTCACTTATATTAGTACTTTATACAAAATAATATTTATCAGAATTACTCATTAATAAAATGCTTTATATTAAATTTTCACTTAATAAATTTAGCTTACCTTTGTTTTACAGTTCCACTCCCAGCTGAAGATCGGGGAGCAACAGCTTTTGTTGGAGACCTACTCCCGGAACCTACTGTGGTTGAGCTAGGTGGAGCTGGCTAAAATGAGGAAATAAAACACGAAATCAGAGGAGTCAATGCAACAAGTTCTTTTATAGAGAATGTAAATATTTTAATTAATACGCACTCATTATTAAATTAACTGACAATAAATTCTAGAATACGCCTCTAACAGAATAACAGTCACAGTATGATTCCAGTTAATAAATGTATATTGATACCACTACCCTAGGTTACTTAACTTACTTAACTTTCCTATAGAAAGGTAAAAAAAGAAAGGAAATAAGGCTGGCAATGTATGTTAGAAGGCATATAGGCCTACTATGATTTAACCAATTAACAATGAGATTAAAGTCGTCCTATCAAGATCATTGTAGCAAAAAAGCTGTTTTTTTGGAAAGTGAAGTACTGTGATACCAACTTTTGCATGAAGCCACTGGTACGCTTTTACAACTTTATGGATTGGAAACAATGTGTCAGGTAGTAAGAGGTTTAAATGTTTAGGCTGTTTCTGTTTTTACAATCTGGTTATGTTGCATTTATAATTTAAACAAATAATAGGCCTATTGACTGTTTACTGGGCGTAACTTTACTATTCGACTCTAGCCTAATATTCTTGCAGACAACGACGTTGTTTTACATTCTACTGTTAAATGTTGAATACAGGTAAACATACTGTGACTAAATAGATTAGGTTAGAACCTTTTAGGTATTCTTTATTATTATTTTTGCATTTCTGTTAGCTCTAGGTTAGCCTTGAGTCGAATAGTAAAGTTGTGCCGTTTACTGCAATATGACATATGTTGATATAGGCTACATAAATGTACTGTATTTTAGCCCTACAAATTTATAGCCTCTAATTAATTGCAAAAATAATCAATAATTTGGTAAACATCTGTTTTTTTATGGAGGTACGCCTACTATCTATACTTTTTACATAAACAGTAATAATTTGATTATGATTGTGTTATGACAATCTTTCTTGAATGATATTGTACCAGAACTTAGGAAGCCTACCATACCTTATTTTGTGAAATCAAATGTAACCTGTTTAATAAAAAGCTAGTTGAGCAAACTTCAATATGGCAAGTCTAATCAGCAAATGCAATAATGAGAATTGTACCTGTAATGCTTACTGTTCATACATGAATTTACTTACATTACCCTAACCTGTATCATAGTACACAAATGTCATTTTTAAGTTGTATTTTGTTTTAATTTAAAAGCGAAATAATAAATTAATTCTTACCATTATTAGAGAATACGGTCACGACTGAATAGACCTAATGAGCTTGATTTAATACTATCTCACCATCCAAAACAATACCTACTTCCTCTTGCTTTGACACAGACACAGTCCAAGAATTGTTCCACGTAGACTACAGCAGAGTTAACGGAACATGAAATTCGAGAACTGTGGTGGTGGTAAGTGTGACAGCTGTTAACGTGGAAGGTGAAATTACCACGATACCAAGATTTCACTATTGAATTTACACTAATTAATTTGAATATAAAATAACTTAATTCTGTTCTTTTGTTATTATTATTTATTTGTTTGCATTGAATATAAATATACAGTCGTCGTGTTCTGATCTGCAAGATGTAGTACATAAAACGTTATTTACTGAAATAATTTTAATAACTGATTTAATTGTATTAATAACAATAATACATACCCTTTAGCGAGGCGATGATAACCACATAGGTTTTTCGTTTTTCGCCTTAAAAAAAAAAACTAGTTTAACACATACACATACGTGACATACGTAAGAGTTAAAAACTCAAGGATAAAAGAGCTCTTATATACAAATTCAATTTCATTTATTGGTATGTAATTTGCAGATCTGATTGTTTCATACATATCAGAAAATGTTGCAATATAAAAATATTATGTCTCAGCAAAAGTGCACTTTCGTATAATACATAATGATGCCATATTATATAAATTTACCCAGTATAATTATAAATTGGTAGGTTAATAATTAGTTGAGCAATTATTTTAATATTTCAATATTTATTTTGCAAAAACAATATGTTTTTATTATAAAATAAATAATACATATTTATTTTATATATTTATTGTATGTTTGTTTGTATAATAAATAAATTATTATTTATTAGTAGTAAACAGATGTATGATTTCAAAGTAAAATTTCTTTCTTAGAACTAGGAGATTGCCTGTCATCATAATCTATGGTATTAATTTGCTAAAACCTGTGAAACGTTCTAATTTTCCTTTAGTTTTTAGTTTAAAGTTTAAACTTAAAGCTTCTGGTGGCAACACTGTACTTGGTTTAGTAGTTTTAATTTTAATGGTCCAAGTTCCAAAGTTCTGTAATTCTGTAATGTTTAGTTAGGAAATACAAATACTGAAGTTACTTTGAGAGTCGAGACATGTCATTTGTCAAAGCATAGTATAAGTATATACAGTAGTTGCGTTGTTGTTAGGTACTCGTTGTAAGCATTCAACGTTTGTACTTTTGTTGTGACTGACTTGCAGCCCTTAATTGTTTGTTTTGTGTTGTTTAACTTCACCTCTAGTAGGCCTAGTCTTAAAATAAACGGGGAGATTTAACACAATACAATAAAAGTAGTGAATACATTTAGTACCGGTACACACTAATAATTATACTATACTAAATCTTTCGTAATAGATTTTCTTGTTGATTATTTTTTAGTTTTACAATAGCTTAGGTTAGGCTACAAGGAAAGATAGCCTACAGCCTAGATTAAATTGTAGTGGATTCCTATTAGAAGAGACTCATTGCAGCTCAACCTTAGAGTTTGTACATAAATATTTAAACCTTAGGGTTTGTACATAAATATTTAAGAAAAATCCCAGTTTTCCTAAGTTTAAATCTGTAAGGAAGTAATTTTCTGTTGAGAAATACATATCAGTCTGAAGAATAATTTATTTACAAACAATGTCTGGTGAAGAAACATCCTGGCGGACTGCTACATTTAGGCAAAGTGTAGTGGCGAAGATGTAAGTAGGCCTATTTGTGTAGAATAATTTATTTTTGCTTAAGAAAAAAAAGTATGAACAGCGTAAGTTTCCTATTCGACCCTAGCCTAATATTTTTGCAGACAACGACGTTGTTTTACATTCTACTGTTAAATGTTGAATACAGGTAAACATACTGTGACTAAATACTATAGGTTAGCCTAGGCCTAGAACCTTTTAGGTTTTTTCTTTTTATTAGGCCTATTCTTGCATTTCTGTTGCCATAGGTTAGCCTAGGGTCGAATAGTATACTTGTGCCAAATTCACAATTTGAATTTTGTAAACATAACTTTAACATACCAAACAACCAGTTTAAATAAATGGACGTAACGTTCTAGGGAGATAGACCTACTAATTTGTGAGATAGGCCTAGTCCACCCTTTTAGCTTATGACTATGGAAATGTTGCACAGCATTTTTACATTTTGGTACAATAAGAGTGTTATGAACACGAGTAGCCTAATGTTATCTCCCAGATTGATTCATTTTTTATTGGATGTAAAAGCTTACCTATCCTGTCAGAGTTTGTTCAAATAAGAGCTGAGAGTACTATTAAATTTTAAATTAATTGTTATGTAGGCTCTATCCACTGTAATTTGTTTTGTTTTATTGATCTTAAAAAATTATAAACTTAAATAAAGGCAATGTGCTATAACAGTAGCCTACAAACTTATGTTAAGAAACATCTGTTTTACAAAACAGATGTTTGTTAATGAAAAAGAAAGAAAAAAAATTCAGTTTATGCTTTGTTGAGGATTGAGAACAATTCTAAAAAAATGGTTAATTTGTTTTTGATGAAAATATGTAGGCCTAATATTATTTTGTTAAAATAAAAACATTGATTAATTAACATTGACATGAAGTATTCAATTCAAGAGCTAGCACGATCAACCCAATCCCGAGATCATCTTGGTAAATGATAGATAATTTGTATAAATTAAGTGTTATTATGTATTTTTTAATGCCTTTTCTGTATTTTTAGAAGTAGGCCTATCCTCAATATTAATTTTTAGTTGCTATGTTGTTCGAGCCACTTTCAAATTAGGCTATAACTTAAAGTTGTACTTTATTTATTATAAAATTACCTACATTGTGAGATAGGGTAGGCCTACCATTAAATTAATAATATTTCAAGTAAAAGACTACGGTATTACAGAATATTTCTTTCACTGTGTTGAAGCCAGTTCAAAAAAGTAATTTTTCCGTTTTCTGATCAATATTTATTTTTATAATTTTGTTTAAAATAGTTTCTTGACTTTTTATTTGACAAATTTATCTTTTGCCTTCTAATAAGTTTTTGGGAAACAGAAATTTGACTAAAGTCTTTTTTCAATTTACATAGCCTACGTAAAGCCTTACTACACTATTTATGCAACATACATTAATTTATTCTTCATTATCATCAAAAAATAATCTGAGCGATTAATTGATGCATTGTAAATTATAGCCCATTCTAATCGTCACACTGGAACTCGCGCGGTATTTTAGACCGCACTGTATTAGTCAGGTGCTATTACAAAATAACTACGTTATTAATTGTATTTTATAGTGTAGGCCTACTTTAAAATTTAAAGTATTAAAAAACTTATTTAGGCCTACATATAAAATAAAATTTTAAAAAACATTTTACAAATGATTGTTTATACGAAAAAATTAACAGCAACGTACAATCGCGCACAAAAGTAACGACAGCACACAGTGCAAGGGTTTAGTAAACGGACTATAAGCACTGTTTGCCACCAACTAAATTAAAAGTTTTGCATGTCTCGCACACCTAACTAACTGGGAAAGGAAAAGAGGGGATAGAGGGGAAGTTTGGTTAAGGTAAAATATTCGGAATATATTCAAATAATTCAAGGTAAATATCAAAAGATGCGGTTGAAAAGACCACGCTGCGAGTTCTCAAGGGTTAATAGTGCCATAGATCTAATGATGAAACTTTATTTTACAGAGACGAAGCCATTCGAAATTCTGGAATGCCTACTTCAAAAAACAGTATGGACATGGAAAACCATGTATTTCAAAAAGCTAAATCTAGGGTAAGTTTGAAACAGTGTTGGGTTACTTATTTTATATAAATTATTCTGTTGGTAGAATTAAACTTGAACTGGTTTTATGAGAAAGTGATATCTAAATGTAGACAGCTTCTCATATTTAAAATTTAACAGTTCAGGATGCATATCATTGACCAAGTCATCATCATCCAGCGACAAACCAACGCCTGGAGTGGAATTCTCTCTGAGGCCCACTTACATGTACGGTACATGCATATCATATTTACCTGAAGAAACCAAGCTCGTTTTTTTAAACATTATTTAAATAAAATTTGTGATTTTAAAACAATTCTTATTAGAGCTGAAAACACAAATTTATACATATAAAAATTAAGATCATTTACAAGAAAAATTGTAAGTTACAAAATATGTATTTTAGTAGGCGAACTGATGTATTCAGAGGATTCAATCACATATCTTTTTGTCATCTAAAATCCTTCTGTTACGTCATTTTTATGTATATAAAGTTTAAAAAATATTTTGCCAACAAAATTATGTTGCTGTAAATAACACTGCATACAGTTTCAGGAACTCTGGAATCGTACTTGTACCATACCTAAACCAAATTTAATTCTATACCGTCAATTTTTTACCTATAGCGTCTAAAAATATGTCTAAAAGGGTAATGTAAAAAAATATAAAGTCCTGGCTGTTTTCATCAGATAATATTGAACCCTTTTTCGAAATAATGCAGTAGTAAATATTATGTAACACTTTGCAGGTTGATTTTCTGTATAATACTTATATATTTAAATTTCATATTTGCTTGTTTCTTGTGGTTAAGTTAGGGCACCTACCGAACTTTCCACCTCGCTATTGTTTTTGTTCTTTTTGATCGTAGTCTCAAACTGGCGTTTGCCTAGGAGACCCTTAAATTTGTTCACTGTTGTACTGTTTATTGTGTCTAGTAATTTGTATGTATAATTTATGCTGTCTTATCTTAATTTATTCTTTTTTGTATTATCTTTTGTTTTTATGTAAAAACTAAGTGAGATTAAAATTGTGTTTTTTTTTTTGTATATATATTAATATATTCGTGTACTTATATGTGTGGTTACAGTGTAACATGTGAATAAATATATTTAAAAAATATATGTATAAAGACTTCAGGAACTCATTAAACATATCTAAATTAAAAAAAAAAAAATACAAACATTTAGTTTTTTTAATATAAAACCCATGGAAATTAATATTTCAATCATCTTTTGAGCTATAGAAAAACCACCATTTCGATTAAGTCATTAAAAAACAAAAATATTCCATCTCTTATATAAATTTCCTGTAAAGTTAAAAGGTCTTTGACATTTTGACGTTAAACATTTTAAACTTTGCCATTTTGAAAGTCATACAAAATACACCTTTGTTTTTCTTGCAACAAATGGCTGGGTTCTATACATCTTAAATCTTAAGATAAAGCGGACACAAATTGTAAAGTAATTCTAACGTATGCCTACCCAAAAATTACACAATCAGGTTTGATTCTAAAAAATCAGTTAGGCCAACAAAATTATAGGTTTGGAGAATAATTAGCACAAGATATGAACAAAGGTGTTGTATTTACAATTTTTGAACAGATATGTATCCTCCGCGTTCCAGTTACTAATATAATAGGCTATAGAAAAGAAACTACATAAGGCTGTGATAACCACATTTTAGAGTTTAGGCATAACCATATTATTATTTTACTCCATGCAAAAATTTTGAACAAAAATATAAATGATAAAGAGATGAAACCTCTACTTACAAATTTTGGAGGGCTCAACGCCCAAGGTTTATAAAGAGGTCCAGCCTTACTGCCCCACTCTTGGTATGCCACTGTCATCATCAGAAGTGTTAGAGATAATCTAAATTAGGTATTTTTAAAAGTACTTTTACATAAAATGTATTATAATATATATCTCTCTGGTTTTTTAGTTTTCTTAAGCTTTTTATGCATATATATACATCAGTGTTCCATACTGTAATTTTATTGATAGTATATCTTTAGATCCTGCCCCTAATTAGATTGCCTACAGAAGTAATTAGACTTATGTATTTAAGTAGTATCTTATAAAGTTAGTGTGTAGCATAAGAAGAATTACATATAGCGACTACAGTGTGTTGATTTACTTCTACATAATACAATGCTCCATACATCTGTGCAACTGTGGGGTTGGGGGCAACTGTCTCTGATTACAACTGTTCTGCCGTGCTGTACAATTGAGTAGAACCCAAACTTCGTCTCGTCCTAACACTTCCTCAGCAATATCATGTGTTTAGTTACACATATTTGACCGTACATTTATTCGTTTAATGCGATTGCATCTTAACAGGTGATGTTTGCTACAGTGTGATATATTTACGTAACACTAAAATTTAAATATTTTAAATCAAATTCAAGTATAATATTTCATAGATTTACGATGGCAGATTACAACTGAGCGGTTAAAATATTTATTGACGTTAAAACAGAAGTTTGTAATAATCTTATAGATAATGATTTGACCGGACGTACAAAAATGATGTATGACCAAGTTGGCTCATCTGCCGAATCCGTTAAAACCAAGTTTGATTATATATAATGTACCATATCTTTTCATTTCATTTCATTTATTACAGCCGTTGACGAGTTACAATTTGTATGGCCAAGTGATTTTTTGGTTTTAACAATAAATAAAATTACAACCACATACCAATAACTTATTTAAAACAATCAAGATATTATATAACGTTAATAAATTAAATTTTACAAAATATTCAAAAACAAATATACAAACACAGAAACAAATTATATAAATGACCAAGCAGGAAATCACACCC
The DNA here is from genome assembly GCA_018207615.1 of Philaenus spumarius. Classification (NCBI taxonomy): domain Eukaryota; kingdom Metazoa; phylum Arthropoda; class Insecta; order Hemiptera; family Aphrophoridae; genus Philaenus; species Philaenus spumarius. The sequence goes on along the minus strand of JAGFPH010004455.1, from coordinate 22,238 downwards.
AACCACAAAACAGAGAGTCAATGCAGAAACTCCACCACAGAGTAAAAAGATCCAGACAACAAAAGTTGTCCAAGGCTGTTTTTAAAAGATGTATAATTTTGTAAACTTTTAATACTTTGGGGGAGGTTATTCATCAATTTAGCAAATGCTTGTGAAGGAAGTTTACTGTACACATTTAACCTGTGCTGTCTAGCACGATAATTACAAGCTTGTCTGGTGCTGTAGTCATGTATGTCCATATTCTGGACATGATCACACTTAAATTTAAAATACAGCAACATTTCAAGTATGTATATACATGGAAGTGTAAGCACTCCAAACCTCCCAAAAGCATTTTTACAAGTTTCTGTTCGCTTCAGTCCTGCTACTAGCCGAATGGCCTTCTTTTGCAGGACAAAAAGTCTATGCATATTCTGAACTGATGAGTTTCCTCACAGGAGAATTCCATAGTTCAGATGTGAATATATAAGCCCATAATAAGCAGTTAATAGAATAGACAAATCGCAATACAATTTTAAATTTCTTAGTGCAAAAATACGAGAACTAATCTTTGCACTAATACCGCTAATTTGGTCATTCCAGAATAACTTATTATCTATAATAAGACCCAAGAACTTGACTGAATCCACTTCTTCAAGCAAATTGTCACCCAATATGACACTTGGTGTCTGATTTTGGCTTTCTTTACTATTAAAATACATATACTTTGTCTTGGCTGGATTTACTGCCAAATTATTATAGTAGAACTCCAATTATCCGGACTCCAATTATCCGGATCGCCAATTATCCGGATCAGATTTAAATAAAGAACATAGTCAAACGGATGCGAGACTTGGTGGCGCGGAATCGATTTAAGGTAGCAAAACAGCTGACTCTGCCTGGTATGTTAAAAAAATAATGTATTTTACAGTGATTTAGTATTTGTAAATATTAAGTAATGTAAACATTGTCATTGATATTGTTTTTTCATAATAAATACCGTAAATGTTCTTTATTGTGTTTTGTTTACGTTTTTCTCCTAAAAACGGTCTTTTTTCGAGAAAAATCCAATTATCCGGATTATAGATTATCCGGATCGGGTTCGGTTCCAATTAATCCGGATAATTGGAGTTCTACTGTATCTTCAAAGTATTGACCTGTTGCATTGACTTGTAAAAAAGCCTTAAGTTCCAAATTTTCAACTGAGTTTGCTTTCATGCTCAAAGTTGTGTCATCGGCAAACTGAATTAGGCTATCCACATGTACAGATGATGACAAATCATTAATGTAAATTAAAAACAACACCGGGCCGAGAACTGATCTTTAGGCGATTACCCTTAATTAGTATCAATTGGATTGGGGGCTGTAACCTCCCAGCAATGAATACTTCCTAATAATAATTTTTTTTCATCTGGATAATGAATTTTGTTAAATAGAAGTTTGATTGAATATATACTTATTTTGAAGGGCATATGTTATAATGTGTGTATATGTCTCTTAGTAGTTAAATACATACTAACTTGAAAAGTATTAGATTTGGCCGTTGAAGTAAAATAGACATTTGTTTGTAGGTTTATACCATTAAAAAGAAAACAAAAAATAGAAGCGTTTTAGGAAAATTGTGATAGGTACTTGCCAATTTGTTTTTCACTTATTTGTAAAAAAAAGTGTTAAGGCTAAAAACCCACTTGAGGTAGAGCAATGGAATTTTGGATGAGTAATATATAAATAAAGGCTTTCAAAGATATGTATTATTTTCCAAATTAAAGTTTTAGTGCCTGGAAGAAATGTATTACCCAAAACTGTATACAAAATTGTTTTTCCACCTTCAAAATAAAACATTTCTGTATAAGCATGCTCTAATTATATTAGCTAACTTTGTTGGAATGTTATTTTAAATTAAACCTAAAAATTAAAAATAATGAATTCACAACTATAAAATAAAAATAAAACATAATTATGTCTATATATGTACTGTACAAGTACATATCTTCTGAAGGCATATCAAGAAAGACTCGAAATCAATAGGCCTATGGGTACTCATAAGTTTTTAAAAGGCTACTAGCTATTGTCTGATTTTAAGAATAAACTAATTTAATATTCAATACTATTTAATTACTGCATATAGTTAATATTGTGGTAATATTCCGTAGTTAATTATACAGTCATTGAAATAAAAAATAAACTTTTGTAGGAGTTTAGGTGTATGTAAGTATATTTTAATACCGATTTCTTTCACAGGCTGCATTATACAATAGTTGAAATTAAAAATGGATGAGTTATTTGAAGTGATATACGAGATAAATTAAAGCTGAGTCAGCTCAATTGAAGAAATCTTCAAATGCAATTAGGCCTACCGTAAACAATAAAGCTGTTTTCCTGATTACAATAAGAAAATTTATGTAAATAACATTCATTAAAAGTTGTCTTACCTGACAGTAATTTGTATAATTTTTGTGACAGGAAGAGTATTTGGGGTTTGTTGCTCGTCTTATTTTGCACGTACGAGAGATGAGTAAGTATTAAAATACATTTCATATGATAGTTATTTAATGTTTTATATTATATATATTTGTAAACTATTTATACTAAAGACCATTGGTTCTTGGTGAAATTCCACTATAAATAAATGAAAAACTTTTTGTAGTATTTCACAATTCTTTATTGAGCCGTGCCGACCTAGGTTTCGCCAGCTACGGCATTATCGAAGGCAACTTTAAGACTAAAGGAACAACAAAATAAATCGAACACACAGCAGTTGGGTGTAGGTAGTCCAAAATACCGCTTAGGTTAGGGATGGGGGAGGAAT